>OY764961.1:60718953-61008774 GCA_963668005.1 Melieria crassipennis | reverse complement strand
GAATTTTTGTGTTTGAAAACACATTGAAAATTGTGAAAAAAGCAGTGTGCTCGCAGTTGTGAGAATTTGCTTATTGCAAGGCTTAGTGAAAATTTGTGCTATTTTTAGGCACAAAACGCAAACGCTGCGCCCGCACAAACTCTCCATCGCAGCGAGTCCATAAGTCGAGCATCGCCGCGCACGCAAAATGCGTAGCCGCACCGAGCTGGTGACCACCACCTTTGTCGACTCGAGGAGGAGTACAGCGAGACGACGATTCGGAGGAGGACTGGCGTCCCAGCGCTTCGGGGCTGCCAGCAAGAATGGCAAGAAACAAAAACAAACACGTGGCGGCGGCGCCGGTGCTGGCGCTGCTGGTGGCGGGGGTGGCAGCGGCGGTAGCGGAGGCGGCAGTGCAGGCGGCGGCAACAGCAGCAAGCGCGGCCGCAAGCGCAAAGGTGCTGGCGGCGCGAAATCGGCCGCCGCCAAACGCAAGCCACCCTACGAGGAAAGCGATGACGACGACGACGACGGCGACGATGAGCCCAGCGACGAGGACTTTGACGACTACGATGATTATGAAATTGCTGGCGGTTCAGCAACGGCTAAGAAAACGGTCGGCAACACCAACACAACGAGTAGTCTGCCGCCGAAGAAGCAATTCTCCGAGAAGACCAGCGCCACAGGAGCGGCCGCAGCCGGTGGCGGCAACGAGGAAACGCTCGATTTGTTGCTCTACAAGCGCGATCTGAGCGGCGACTACGAGAGGAACAATCGTCTGTGCTTGTGGCGCAAGGACGACAACAGTCTGCTGCAGAAGTACATACGCGTCAAGACGGCACCCGAGGAGTTTCTATTCACGTCCAGTTCGGTGGTGAGTGGGGAGTAGGAGAGATAACTGAGCTTTGGTTTAAACTTGAAACAATTTTGAAAGGTAGTTTTTTTTAAAAGGGTATGATGAGCATAAACAGCAGTTAGATGTTGAGCCTAAAAGTATGCTAAATAAAACGCGCCCATATGAGAAGTCTAAAGAGTGTTGGGCATTCAATTTAAATACTTCTTGATTGCATGTTTTTAGGACAAAACTTTAGTGATTTCGTAGGCTTTACTTTGAAAACGTCTGTGGGGTGGTGGGTTCGCCTAGCTAACAAGTACAACAACTTAAATAACAAACAAATATTCAGCCTAAAAGTATGCCAAATCCAAAGGTATGTCCAGATCTTAACTCTATTCAATTAATATATTCAATTCAAATACTTCTTGATTGCATACTTTTAGGATCAAACTTTAGGGTTTTCGTAGGCTTTATTTCGAAAAAGTCTTCGGAGTGTTTAACAGCAAACAAAACTTCAGCCTAAAAGTATGCTGTCCATATCTTAAGTACAAAGAAAGTTGTGCTTTCTATTCAAATGTTTGAAGGTCTATTTTGATTGCATACTTTTAGGACCAGGATTAAGTTTTCTCGTAGGTTTGAAATAAGAACTGCTTTTGGGTTGCTGAGCTCCCTAAGAAATACTATGGACCAATAAGAAATATATATTTTTATTACTAGTTAGTTAGTTAGTTGTGCTTTGTTTAATGGAACATATGATTTTGACATATGTATGTCGTCAGTCGGACATATATGTATATACATACTTCACAGCATCATTTCTGTAGTCAGTATTTATTTAAGTATTTTCTTTGTGAGTTGATAGTATTTTTATTACTATCCACAAATAGTAACTCAATATGTAAAATAGAAGTTAAGTTCATTAGAAAATTTTGTTCGATATAACAGCTTAACCTTTTCGCTATTTTGTTGCTATATGGCAACATGGTTTTAAGATTACATTTTTTTATTCGTCTTTAAATAACTTGAAGTTTTCGAAATAATACAAAATTAATAAACTGAATATTTAAGTTTAAAGAAAATAAATATACAAGTTTTTTGAATGTAATATCTTTACATATTTAGTAAAGAAAGAAGAAGTAGAAAAAATAAGAGAACTTTCTATTTGGACTTTTTACTTAAATTCAGATTAATTTGTATATTATTTTAGTTCAAGTAGATGAAGAAATATTCCATTTTATTTATGCGTAAAAAAATTTATTTTTAAGTAATTATTACAGCCACAACGATATGGTTGCTGTCATATGGCAGCTTTCTAAAAAGAGGGTTCGGTAATAAAAATAAAAACAGTTTTTATGGAATGGTGAAAATATAATCACACAGAAGCCTAAAACGATAAAATTCAGACTTTAACTTTCTCCAGTAAAAACCTGTAGTGAAAAGGTTAACCCATTTTGGCCCTTTTAGGCCCTGAATTTGAAGAAATCCCCTTTTAGCTTTCTTAGAAACGGAACCTGATGGTCAAATCTCGTGTTCACAGCTTCGTTGGTTTAGGTTGGTCAGTGATGAATGAGTTAATCAATAAGTCAGGTAGTCAGACAGTCAGTAAGGACAAAGTCAGTCGGAGTCGGAGGAACAGTCAGTGAGGTCTTTTACTTTGACCGAACCATCACGTACCCGAACCATTGAAACTGCTCCGCCGATGTCTCAAACTAAAGTTCCATTAAAGCACTTTTTTCACTCTGACTAAGAATCGATAGATACTTTTATACTTTTACGAACAGTGTGTTGGCTTAAGATCAGTGATAATGATTCTGCTACTCGCGATGCCGAATATCTGATCGATCTGGCTGGTTGAATGGTCATCACTCTTCAAGATGAAACTTTAAGGACACAGAAAATTGGATAAGAAACTTGTGAGGAAGTCTCAGTGACGAAGTCTCTCTCTGAAATGTAATGAATCACATATAACTATTCTATTGAACTGAGTTAAAAATCAAAATCTGAAACATAGAAATAAAGATTTGTCCATTCAGCACTTCCTATCATCAAAGAACCTACCTACCCGTTGATTTCATGGAGTTTTTGTCTATCTTGCAGTACTCCAGCTGGGATGACAAGCGTGTCTCGGACTTTGTCCCCATAAAAGTCAAATGCTTGGATCCGAATAATCGGCGCGTAAAGGTTATGGACACCGAAGAGTTACAAAAAATGGCCAAAGAAGAAGCGGAAAATGCGGCCAAACGCAAAGTGAACAAAGCAGCTGACGACGACACGGACGAAGACGAGGCTGAGCATGACGATGATGATCTTGATGACGAGGATAACGAGGAGGAGGAGGATGATGATGAGGAGGAGGTTGGACAGCAGACGGCGCAGTTGAAAGCTAAGACAGCCAGCGGCCGGAGCGGCACAGCTGCGCCCACAGCAGCCGGAATAAAGAAGAATATCAAACAGACAAACGAAAGCACCGACGAGAATGACAATGAAGAGGACGAAATCGATGAGGAGGAGGAGGACGAAGAAGAAGATGATATAGACGAAGATGAGGACGATTAAGTGCGAAGATGAATGAATTAAGTGCAAGGAAGGAGGCAGTAATCAAAGCGTGGCGTTCGAGCAAGCAAAGGCACTATTTTTAAACTAATATTACAACTACATTTAAATGTAAGCAAAATCGAAAATAAAGAAATATACAATTTTAAAAATTTAAGTATAGCAAAAAAAAAAACTCAACAGAAAAATAAAACAAAGCAAATGTAATGAAATGTAACGAGGCTCAAAATTAGACATAACGTTGATTGATTCACTGATGGACGCAAACTTTAAGCATGCTGAAGAACTTAGCGTGTACTGCTTGTAATTTCTGGCTATGAAACTAAAGTAAACCAAATATTTACTTTTACGAAGAAGCAAAACTAATTGATTACTGAATTGTATTGCAAAAGAAAACTGGTTGCCAAATTATTGAAAATCTTAAAAAACAGTAGTTGTGATGTTATTTAATAAACAAAACAAAACGATAAAAAAGTATTTATTGTAAGCTTAAACAGTATTGAAAGTATTGCAGCATTTCTTTTCAATGTTCATTTGATTTGAAGAAACAAAAAAAAAACTGAAAAAGAAAATGCTACATTTAGCTGATTTACTCTGACTTTACTGATTTATAAAACCTATGCAGGACAGTATTATAGCATAACCATAAATTTGCAGCATTATTGCATTGAGTGTTTATTTAATTTCCAAAAATATATTTAAAAAAAAACTGCAGATTACATGTCAAAAATAAATATGGCAAATAAGAAACTAAAATCTAAGTAAATGTATTTAAACCATTTTTAAACTTAATATTAAAATAAAACTTATGAACAACAGTGGATTTTAAACTAAAAACAAATGTCAGACATTTAAAAAAAATAAAAATTATTTCAAAAAATATTCAATGATTTTCAGCGACTGCGCTGACATATGAAATGTCGCCGATACCAGCAACGATTGTCGTTCCAGCGACCCAGTACGCGAAAACCCATCTCGACGCAGTGCTCATCGCCGCGCCAATTGTCCGGCATTTGCGGCAGCCAGTTGGTGTAGGTGAACGGTGCGCCCGTTGATGCCCAGACGAAGGTACCCGCGCGCTGCAAATCGTTGCCGCCGGTCCAGTAGATGTAATCGTTGTCAAGGTGGGCGCGATCAATGAAATCTGCGAGTGCAACATGTGGTTGATGATTAGTTTTAAATATTAGAAGCCAGTGGTGCACACAAGGAGGGAGCGGGGGTTCAACCCCCTTCGAGGTATCTATTTGTTGCAAACATTTTGAGTAGTAAATATGGTTTCAACTGGTATTGGACCCTCCAAATTGAAATCCTGTAAGCGCCACTGGGAATAGCGTTGGGTACAGTGGCGCACACAGGATTTCAGTTTTGGAAGGGGGAAGGTTTATGTACAATTTTTGATACCATTTGAAACCATATTTTGTACCAGCAATTTTTGTATTTGGGAGGTTTGAACCCCTAAAACCCCCGTCCCTTCTGTGTACGCCACTGGATGGGTATATTAGCGCCTAGTACCTACCATTTTTCATGAGAAACGTATTCAGCTTTATGAGCGAATTATGCGAGTCAAAGCTGACTAGGCTCATGTTTCGCGCCTTGCAGAACTCCAATGCCTGATGCCAGGTTAGCTGAAAGTCAAACAATATGATTTATAAATTATTTTTTAAACATTAACTTATAATGTCTGGAGACTTTTGATTTATGAGTATAAATGTTTACTAATGAAAACGAAGTGAGACACATTGACACATTGCGGCAGAACAAAATGAGCAAAAAATTTGGCTATGAATGGTTCGGAAGTGGACTTCTCTGGAACTGAACTAAACACTGGACTAGCTATTAATTGCAAACCTTCTTCAAAACACTGATGAAATTTTACTTTTGTTAAGTTAATGTTTGTAGTCTTAAGTTTCACCAATACCTATTTTCCCTGCAGCATAACAAGTTATGGTTTATCCCAGTAAAAATTCGACATGTCGATGGATATGGGTACATTAGTATTTATAAAGATTTCGACCTTCAATCCCAATTAATGGCTTGTTTTGAAAATAAGTTTTACGAAATTTTGTATTACTGATTCAAGTCAATACCGCCTGATTTTAAATTTAATGTCTGAACAACCAACCCTCAGCGATTAACCCTGAACAATCAATTCTGAATGACTAATCATTGCTTATACTTTCACATATAACAGATAAAGTCATCACTCACCTTTTCTTGATTCCAAATTAAATAAATTGTATCATCCGTCTGAAAGGTTGGCGCTGCAATTATTTAATTAATTTACATATAAAAATATTCACAAAAAATTTAAAAAAAAATGTTATATAAAATACAAATTGCTGCCCAGGTTATAAGCCAATATTTTCCAAAAAATTCAATTCACATCATAAAATCGATCTTACTCGCTGAACCACTAAGTAAGTAAATTATTCTACCAATCACTTTCGACTTTTAAGAAAAAATATTCACCATTTTCTGTCTGCACCAAAACTGCACTGCAAATTAAAAAAATTTGTACAATGATTAAACATTTTGACTCGCCCAACTTTGCCATCGGTCACACTTCAGCACAGGCCGCTACCGTTCAGTTTAAAATGTAGTTGGAAACTAAACTCGTGCAACGTATCAGTCAAGGTCGTATTTGCAAATCCCACTATATAGTTCTGAGATCTGAGCGCAGCCACGCGAAAGTGAATGCAAAATGTTATCAGCAAAATGGCACAAATTGCTGAGTGGGTTAAATAATTTCGCTGAACGCACATTGAGTTATTTACAAACATTTAATTAGTTATTTATTAATAGAATATATGAACTCATACATATTTACACATGTAACACAAACAATGCGCATCGTTAGAAAAACCCCACCTTGAGTGATTTCTAGTTAGTTCTATTTCTAGTTACATGTAAGCCACGTGACTCAGTTTTGGAGCCTTGGAGCACAAGTTGAAGTGTTGAGTTTAAATTATTGTTTTAAAAAAGTATTAATGATAATATTTTTCTTTACAGGTCAATGCCATCAAATGTTGTCATCATGCAGTTTGAAATCTTTGAATATAATTTCGTAATAAATAAAAATTTAACTTTAAACATTATTTATTAAATTAAAAATTTAAATTTTATAATAACATTTTTAGGTGCCCGTTCATTACTTCATTGAATCAAAAAGTTTATAATTTAGTTCGAAACATATAACAAATACAAAAAAAAAGAAAATTTTTAGTTACTGGAAAAAGTGCACTGTGCTTGAAAAGTTCATTGTTCCATTGAATCACCAAATTTTATATTTAAATTTTAATCAAAAATTTCAATGCATAATTTTAATGAAAAATTTAAAATAAATAAAATTTAAAAACATAATTTAAAATAATAAAAAAATTAATTCATTGTTTCATTGAATCACAAAGTTTTTGAATTAAATTTTAATGAAAAAATTTTAATGAAAAATTAAATTTATTTAAAAAAATATTAAAAAATTTATGTTTTTAAATATATAAATTTTTTTTTTATTTGTAGGGACTGGAAAAAGACTTCAAGTCTTTCTGAATCAAATCTTTTCAAATTCGTTTAATTCATTGAATTCATTTTAATATAAAATTTTAATGAACAATTTAAGTTAAGTAAATTTTGAAACATTTTTATTACTTTTTATTCATTTATTATTATTAATTTTACTAGAAAAAGTTCATTGTGCTTGAAAAGTTCAGTGTTTCATTGAATCACCAAATTTTTAATTTGAATTTTAATGAATAATTTTAAGAAAAAAATTTAAAATAAATAAATTTTAAAAAACATAGGTATTTAAAAAAATATAAAATTTAATTCATTGTTACATTGAATCACAAAGTTTTTAAATAAAATTTCAATGAAGAAATTTTAATGAAAAGTTATTTAAATTTAATTAATTAGAAAATATATAAAAAATGTTTTTTTTAATATATATAAAGTTTTTTTTCATTTTTAGGGACTGGAAAAAGTATAATTTATTGAAACTTCAAGTCTTTCTGAATTAAATTATTTAAAATTCGTTTAATTCATTGAATTAATTTTAATATAAAATTTTAATGACAACTTTAAGTTAAGTAAATTTTAAGAAATATTCATTACTTTTTATTAATTTATTATTATTAATTTTACTAGACAAAATTCATTGTGCTTGAAAAAGTTCATTGTTTCATTGAATCACCAAGTTTTTAAATTAATTTGTAATTTGTAATTTTTAATTTTGTTATTTCATTTGTAGGGACTGGAAAAAATATCATTCATTGAGTCTGGAAATTTTTCTAAAACGAAGTATTTAAAATTAGTTTAATTAAAATTAATCTGAATTTTATTACACAAATTTAATGACAATTTTAAATTATATACATTTTTAAAAAATATTAAAAAGAAGTAAAAAAAATTATGAAATGTTTAGCTACTGGAAAAAGTTCATTGTTTCATTGAATCACCCAGTTTTTAAATTGAATTGTATTTTTAAATTTTGTAATAAAATTTGTAGATACTAGAAAACGCTCATGGTTTCATTGAATCTTCAAGTCTTTTTGAATTAAATTATTTGGACAAATAAAAATTAAATTTGATTTATTCAAAAATATTCCCCTTATCGCTTTAGTTATCAGTTTTAAGCTTCGATTTTACGCCTTAAAATGTTAATAATTTATTTTCATAAAAGTATATACAGATTAAATATTTAATATATTTCAATGGCATGCCACAATAAAGCAGATTCATGGAATTTGTAATACGATTTTTTCTTTTCAGCGCCATGCAAAAGTCTTTTGACTTGGCTCAGACCACCGCTTCGTCCTGATCCACTTTCCGTTCGCAAATGAAATAACGTCGATACCAGCAACGATTGTCATTCCATTTCCCCACCTCTCGGAAGTTCATCTCCACGCAGTGCTCGTCGCCGCGCCAATTGTCCGGCATGCCCGACACCCAGGCAGTGTAGGTGAACGCTTCGCCCGTGCCATGCCAGAGATATTTGCCCTGTTCCTTTAGATCGGTGCCCGAAGTCCAGTAAATGAAATCACTATTTAGAAAATCTACAAAATTAAACAATATTTACAAATTTACAATTTACAAAATATTTAAAAAGTTTAACAAATATTATCGAATATTTGAATCAAATATTTGAATCATAAGTAACCTTGTTCCTTGAGATACTCAATGAGCGTTTGCGATTTTTCCTCACTATCCAGACTAAGTAACTTCATATCATTCTTTTGACAATAGTCTCTCGCCTTGTACCAACTGAGCTGAAATGTTAAGCGTTCGATTAATTAGGTCGACCTGTGGGTTATAAAATATTGTTTAAAAAAACAATGATTCTTATTTGAATTAAATTTTGAGATTTGGATTCAGTTTTAGATAAAGTTTTTCTACCCAAAACAGTGATTCTTATTTCAAATTTTTTTTATATTAATTGAAATCTTTAACTGATTCATGTCTCTAAATTTTAGTCCACTATCAACTAAATGCATTTTTAAATTCTAATTTATTATTGTTTTTCTAACGTACAAACCTTTTTACTATTTTCAATTAAATACTGATTTCCATGCAGCACAACAGTAGGTGGCGCATCTATAATTCCAATTAATGATTCAATTAATTAAAATGTTTAAATGTCACATTTGATTAATTGTTACCTTTAGCTTCTAGCTGCGTAAAAGTCAACATGAACCCACAAATTACAGTTAACATAGTCAAAGGTTTAGATGATTTCATATTAGAAAAACAAATTTGTTGCTTTCAACTTGAAACACGACTTTTCAACTGTGTGATAATGAAAATTGTACTTGTTGCTCTGAATGCTCACTGAAGACTGCTGCTGTGTTGAATATAAAACCGACATAATTATTAATATATTTTTTATATTTCATATAGAAAGATTACAATGTGTGAAAGATTATGTTGGAAGAAAGTAAATTGAACTCAAGAAAAGTTGAGACTACTGTCGGTATTTCAGAAGTTGTGATACGGACAAATGAAATATTCTAATTAATTCTAAAATAATTTATTTAAATTTAAGACTGTTTTTTTGCAATATTTGTTACAAAACACATTTCAAACGAATAGTAGAATCTTCTGGGAGAATCTGCATATAACACCGTGCGACAAAAATTAAAAAAATTTCAAACCGGAAAAAATCCATATGTGCGTGAAACTAGAGACCAAACATAGCAATACTGCGTACTCAGTTTTTCATTTCTACATCTTTTGTCCTTTTCAAAGGACTTCAGAATTTTGATGGGGATGAAGGGGATCCACTGGTTGTGGATAGCAATAGAAGTCGATGAGTGTTTGACCAGCCAAAACTGGGAATTGAACCAAGAGACTCTGGTGTGAAATGCCAGTCAACTACTCGCTGGACTATCGAGGCCGGCATCCAGTTAGTAAAGTTTGCCAATAGTGGTCGGCGAATCGAGGAACTGTCTTCGAAAAAAAGTTTTTGGAATTCGTAAAACTTTGGCTGTTTGTGGAGCAAAGCATTGCATTAGTTAAGTGTACCGCCTAAGGAATTCCCAGTAAATATTTGTTAGTATTTATTTGAATTTAATTACAAATATTTTTTGCACAAATGTTGCGATAAGGAATGAGAGATGAGAGCTTTAGAGCTGAACATTTACAATACCATACATACACATATTCAAATACAAACACATAATTTTTATACAGATCGGTATACTATATATACCACTGATACCTATATATACATTGAATTAACTGTAAAAAGCTTCCGCATGTTTGGGAAAAAATTAGAATGACTTATAAAGTTCTGTAGTCTTAGATGTTTTTAACAGTCTTTTATAAAGCAAAGTGATCGATGTTGTTATACGGAAACTGTAGTAGTTATCAACATTTCCAAACGTGTGTACTATATAAATAAAATAAGCATACAATATCTCTTCTGACACTACGAATGCTCTCAGATATCCTATACAATTTATTTATTATGTAAATTAGACATGATTTAGTGCTGCATGGGATTCTTAACAACTGTTTGATGAAAAAGTGCATGAGCCAAAAACAAATTGGGGGCCTAGAATGGCATTGAATCGAAGTTAGAGTACACAAAAGTGCTTGGAAGTTCGGCAAAGTGCTCCACAGGACTCTGAAATGGCTCTTAGAGGGTTAAAATCTATGACTGACCCCCACTAGTTTTTCTTACTGAACATTTCTTTCAAATATTGTTATACCCTATCTCCAACCTTTAAAGAAGCACCCATACAAAATGATCGTTTTTATAAAATGGGCTCCCATTGCTCCCAGGTTGCCCCCGGACGTATGAAATGTAAGACCAACACCCATTTATTTTCTGTTCCGAATGTTTCTTCCAAACATACCTACCCGCTATCTACAATTTTTAAGGGGGCTGTCATACAAAACTGGCAATTTTCTATGGAATTGGTTACCTACTTGTAAATATACTAGTTCGTATAGTATCTCGAAAACTACTAAACCCATTTGAATGATTTATTCAGTAATCGTTAAAATTCTCGAGTGCAAAAACTACAAAATTAATTAAAGTTCAAAAATTCACCAGCAGAGGGCGCCTTTCATACAAACGCTATACTATTTCTAATGATTTTGAAGATGAAGAAGTTACACAACGCATCGTTTTGAGTCACAAGATCACAAGGTGAAGTAAATTTTTGGGTTTTTACGAAGCAATAAATAAATAAATCAATAAATCAATAAATAAATATATAAATAAATAAACAAATATATAAAAAAAAAATAAATAAATAAATAAATAAAAAATAAATAAATAAATAAATATATAAATAAATAAAAAAATAAATATATAAATAAATAAAACCACATGGACTCAAAACGATGCGTTAGTATACTTTTTCATCTTCGATATCATAAGAAATAGTATTCCTGCACTTTAAGTCATTCAATAAGTAGTTGAACAATCATTAAAAGTTCGCCTATTGCCACAGTGAACCCTTCTTGGCTACTTCTACATGCACAGAATTATGGTTCCAACAAAACCGAATACAATTTTTAGATTTTTCATGCAACTTACATAAATTTTAAGCAGCAAATGAAATTTATTTAAAAATATAAAATATAAAAAATGTACAAGTATCTCAGATTTTTAGGTACATATGTAGAATTCTCTCGTCACTACTGAACACCGGCATCGACGCCTTGTGGTATTTCGCATATAAAATGTCTATGATAGCGACAACGATTGTCATTCCATTTGCCCAACTCGCGAAAGTTCATCTCCACGCAGTGCTCATCGTCGCGCCAATTGTCCGGCATGCCCGGCAGCCAGTTGGTGTAGGTGAACGATTCACCGCTGGCATGCCAGCGATATTTGCCTTTACTCTTCTGATCGGTGCCCGAGGTCCAATAGATGAAATCATTGCCGCTTTCGGGTGTGTCCACAAAGCCTGAAATTAAGAAAATTTATTAAAATATTAGAAAAAATTCAAAAATTAATACATATGTATATAAAAAGTCAATATGACTAAAGTTATTTATTTCAAGCACACCTTTTTCCTCCAAATACGCGCTAAGTATGTCCGTCTTATCGGCGTTTTGTAGACTAACCAACTTCATTAGGCGTTTCTCGCAAAAGTCTCGCGCACCCCACCAGCTGAGCTGTAAGTATAGAGATAACGATTTTTAATATTTGTATGAAATGTTTAAGCCATTCATTAGCTAAATTGATTAACTCTACTTTAACTTAATTTTATATATTTTAGAACATTTATTGTCACATCTTTCTAAATCTCAGTGAAGCATTGTGGCACCTAACCTCAGTTTTTTTAATTCAAAAAATACCAAACAATTTTTAAAAATTATATCTCAATGATTTCTCTTATGAACAATTTATTATTTATTTATTTATTTTCCATGTAAAAGAGAATTTTTTTTTTCATTACTTATATCTATTTAAGCCACCAACCTTATCATTGTGCCAAATCAGATAAATTGAGCCATCCAGTACAACAGTGGGCGACTCCAGCTTCTCACTTTCTGCTGCTGCATGAAAAATAAATATTCAGTTTTTATTAATTTTACACACTAATCATTCATTACAAAGGGCTTCCATGGCTTAAATGAGACCCAGAAAACTGAGGCAGTCATAAGTAATGTGGCTTTTGTTCTGTAATACAAAAACGTCAACAATTATTTAAGCCACAAATATAAAACAAATTCTTTAGACCAATTTTTGGCACTAATTTCTACTTATTAGGCTTTCACTAAACACTTTGTTGTAGAGATTTTTGTACTGAACTCTCACTGAAAACTTTTCGTTTTGTCTCCTCAAGCATTACGCTACACTTTTGTATTACAATTGGCACCTTAACTGTTTCACTGACACCAAATACTGGTAACGTTTTCAAACACTAAATTAATTCAGTAATAAAATGACTTTATTACTTATAGCCTGACGCAGTATTTTGCTAGTACACCAACTCACCGTTTACAATACTCAACCAACAGTTTACAGCAATGAAAAATATTACAGCAATAACTTTAATACTACACGAATGTTGCATTTTTGTGCGCGCTCTATTCGAATGAGCTTTACGGTTTGCTTTCGAAATCAATACTGCTTCGATTTGCTAATATTTTACGCTATTATAAGTATGTGTTTTCAATAAAACAACAACAAAGTATGCAAAAACAAGTTCGTTCGTAGAAGCTACGCGCTGGCAGTGAATTAAAAATTCATAAAAAAGCGCGCATTTTGATATTTTGTTGCTACCGTTCTAAGTCTTTTGCATTTACATTACTGAACAGTGAAATAAATTTAAATAAAATTGACTTAAGCTTCTTGTTTGCATGTAGCGGTGAGAAGATATTTGCTTTTAACTGGAGAAGATATTTGTTCTTTTTCGGTTGTTACTATAGTAAATTTTTTAGTTGATTAATTTGTGACAGTAATTTTGTGGGAAACATCATTCATACAGTTTAACTTGTTTAACATATATCTATGTATAGAGAAGAATGGGGAATCCACCAAGCCAGGTAAAAACATGGATTTTTAGCATTACGCGGAAATTGCACAATGACTCACAATTTCAATAAATATGTAGTCAAAAAAGTTTTGCTAAAATACCGCTTGGTGCTTCTCAAATATTGATATTATTTCTTAATTCTAGTTTAGAAGCTTTTCATTTGGCAGCTGCATACAACTTCCAATTATTTAATCCTTTATAGGTCGTTTATAAAAACGTTTCAGCTGTTGGAAATCTAGGTTTTGGCTTGTCATATGCAGCTGGGTGTGTCTAAAGTGAGCCATGTATGTATAGAATTTGTTTAGTTTTGCTAAAAAATATTTCAGATATGTGCTACAATTTAATTTTGGATGATATGTGGAACGAAAACATGATGAGCTGTGATCAATTTCGTTTTGAAATATTGTTTGAATAGTTTGAAGTGTCATGTGCCTGAAAACCGTAATTTTATTTTGTGTCCTACACATCCTAGAAGCTTCGTTTGATTTTAAATTGTAAATATAATAAACTATAAAAAGAAACTATATAACTATAAATAATAAGTTTCCAAAATAGTCCGATTTGTAGCACATGCCTGATTGTTACAATCTAAAACAATTTTTTAGCTGATAATTACAATTTCAATAAAATAACTGAATAAGTTAAGTCATTATCCATCACAAATGACACACCCATAGTCACAAAGTTTCATCAGAACAAAGGTTCTGATGAGCGAAATTGGCGAAGTTTTAATAACAATAAAATAATACATATAAGAAATTAATAATACGTATACGAATTATACGTATAAGACATTTTTTGGAGTTTAGAACACAAAACTAAAAGTTGAAACTTCATACAGTTGCCGTAAAATAAATTTTCAGGATTAATTTTCATGATTTAATTTTTGTATTGTTATTTAGTAGCTAATTTAACTTAAGAACAAATTGTAAAATATTTTACAGCCGTCATTTTTAATTTTTAAAATATTTGTTACAAACAATAATGAACCATTTTCTAACCATAACACAAAACTATTTATTCTCTACAGATGTTTTCAGATCATTAGCTGGAAGTCTTGCTAACGCTCCACTGGGCATACATTTGGCAGCATAAGTGAGACATTGCTTGGAGCAGCACTCAGCTGCACTCAGACAGTAGCCATAATTTTCGATGCACTGCGGCTGTGCAACGGGAGTGACAGCAGCCTAAATAAGGAAAACAATTAATATAAATAAATGAAATATGTTTAATTGAACCACTCACCATAAGCTGTGGCGTTACAGCAGTGCTGATGACTTCTTTGCAGGCAGGCAACACTTTATTGTCATTGGACTGCGTGTCTGCTGTTAGTGGATGGCCATAGCACACCTGTACGCTTAAGCAGATCAGTAGCAGTGTTTGCAAAATGTGGCGCAAGTCTGAGTGCATCTTGTCGGTTGCTGTAGTTTAACGCTTTTGACAGACAACGACACAATTGTTGGAGTATTTATACAAATTTTTTTGCACGCAAAAGTGGTAAACTGTTATCTTCATTTAAATGCAGCCCGCAGTTTCAGTTCGTTGTTTTTATTGCGAAATTTAGGTCAATGTTTACATTAACTTCGTGCTTTAACAAACAGTTGAAGTCATATAAAACTTGGGATGTTCTAAATGTTACAGAAAGTGTTGAAAATTAAAATAAATTTTGTATTTATGAGACTGTTGCATGCTTTGGAAAACAATCGTTCTGGTGGTTTGCACACAAAAAGAGAAATCTCTATGAGAAACTATGTATATTTCATATGAATCAGAGACAATGTCTCTGATATGAATATTCCAATTATGCATTTTACATAAATTTCGCAAACACAATCGCTCAAAAACGCTTTGAGTGTAATCTGCCATTTGTTTGTAAAATCACAACTTGCTGGCACATAACAAAATCGTTAATGGCAGCCACTGTCAGTATTAGTGATGCACTGGTACAACAATGCACAGGTTTTGTGGAAATGAAACAAAATCTTCACTTCAAGTTAGACTTAATAACATACATTTGTTGTTGTTTTCTAATAAATTATACATGTCATTATTGCAGATGTTTAGTAAATGTTTCAATTTCAAATTTATAATTCCAAATTTTCATATACAAAAGTGTGTCGACAACATGAAACGCACATCAATTGCTGATTAAATCAAAAACTTATGATAATATTTTACATATTTTTGATTTTGTTTGTTCATTTACTTTACAGCAATAAGCAAATGCTTACAAAACAAAGATGTTATGCAGCCGATGTATTGTGCACAAATAAAACAAATTACATTTTATAGTCTACTAGAATTTCAACTGTGCCGCAACTACCGCCGCCGTTCGCCTTTGACGGTTTTCCGTTTCTCCTTCTTCTCTTCGCGCAGCTGCTTCTGCTTCTCACGATCGTCCTTGTCCTTTTGCTTCTTGGCTGCAGAGTCCAAGCGCGCCTGCTCGCGTCGCTCTTTATGCAGCTGCATCACATCGTGCGCATTGGTATTGCGCTCAATGCCGGTCAGCGAGTTGGCACCGGTTGCAGCCGTCGGCTTCTCACACTCGGGGTCCGAGTCATAGGCATCCAAGTCCTCCACTTCAGTCTAACCAGCAATAAAAAACGTATACATGTATGAGAATTAAATCAAATATTGTTTATCATTATGAGGAGCCACCTGCGAATATTGAGCCAATATCTGTTCGCGTATGCGGCGTTCCTCTTCCGTGTACTGGCGCTCCTTTACCATAGTCTGCAGTTGCTGTGCTTCCAGCAGCTTGGCCAGCTTCTCATTTACATCAATGTCAAGTGATTTTTTTGCTGAATCGTCTTCCGGCGGCTGCGCTGCTTTCCATTTGTCCAATATAAGGTCTACCAATTCGTTCAGCTGGTTTTGTTGCTGCCAAGAAATACTAACTAGATAAGTGACTACAAAAACCTTGCAACTCCCACTTACAATGATCTCGCTGAGTATATCGTTGAGCGCCTCACGCTTCTCCTCCACCGTCTCTTCGCCTTCGAGTATGCCTGTTATGTAGGAGCCAAAGACATCCACATCGGTGTCCAGTTCGCCCAGTTTGTCGTGCAGCCACGTTGCGAAGTCGCTAGTCGTGGCCATTTCTCGTTATTCCTGTGTAGCTTCTTTACTGTGCGGCAGCTTTTGCCAGTTCTATTCACTTTTTTGCAACTTTTGCCAATGGTTTGTGTGATGATTTAGCATAATTTATGGTTTCCAATGCTGTGCCGTTGCACTGTTAATGTAATATTTCTCGATATTGTGGAATTTCTGCTATTTTTGGTATTTTTTGCGGCTTTTCGTTCTTTTTTTATTGCCAAATGTCAAAGACAGCCTATGACAATTTTTGTTTATCGAACAGGGTTGCTTTGAAGGGTCTTGCGAGAATGGCCTCAAATTGCATAATCAAACGTTTAATATAAGAAAAAACAAAGTACTGATTGAGGATTTAAAAAGTAAGCTTTCTAATAATGAGTTAACTGTATGAAATTAAATTAATATCGTTGCTTTTTAACTAATTTGTAATAATTTCTTTAAATTGTGCAATCGCTGTCAATTGCATTCCTGTAGTTGCCATTACAAACCTACAAACCATATTCATCTCTTTCACACATGAGCTACACCGCCAAAGACGCAATTTTCCCCTTCCCATTCGCACATTACTTAACTATTCTGAACGCCAAAGCGAAATGTCAGCTTTGTTTTGTTTTGCTTTGTTGTTGCAAAACACTGTGCAGTCAAATCATCTAACAGCGATCACAAATACGGGAACAAATTGAATAAACAAATTTGCAAAGAATTGTGGCTAAATCCACGAAACGTGTTAAACGCAAAAGTGTTAAAACCAAACAAAAACAACAACAATCGTGTGTGTAGGTGTCTGTGACTGTGGGCCAACGGCGAGTGCTTGAAAATTTTCCCCAATTGTGCAAATGGTCATTGTGGCAGTGTGAGGCCGCAGCTGAAAATTGCGTATTTTGGTAAAGGTAGGTGCAAAGCAGAAGAAGAAATACAAAAGCAACAACAAATATGTATATAAATATGTATAAATATATAGTGTGTGAATGTCAAGGCGCGCCAATGTTGTGACGTCCGAATGGACACAAGCAGCTACATTGCTGCGAGCGCGAAATTAAGCAATTTTAGTACTTCAATAGTGTTGATGTGCTCTAACGCAGAGCATTGGGTGGGTTAAGGTTAGAGCGAGAGGTATGAAGTAGTGCGTGTTGGTCGTGCACGAAGCAATTTGTGCGCTATTGGATGAATAATCTGAATTTGTTGAATGAATGAATTTGAATTTGATGAATGAATCAATTTGAATGATGAAATTGGAAAAAAGAAAACGTTTCTAGCTGTAGTGATGGTCCCAATAATTATGCCAACTATAGTTTGTAGGTTATAAATTGACGAATTGAATAATGAAAACAAAAGAAGAAAGTTTGATTCTAGCTATATTGCTGGTCCTGATAAAAATGTCAATTGTAATTAATATAAAGATATAACTTCAGAGATTTGGGCGCTATTAAATGAATACCTGCGGAGTTTTGAGGTTATAAATGGAGAAAGTTTTTTGCAATTTTACTGATACAGTGCAAGCTCGATTTTCGCGACTAATTAAAAACCAGAGCTGTCGCGAAAACTGAATTTTCGCGATAACAGAACCCAACATTTTAAGGAAAAATTGTATGTAATTTTAAAAATAAAAATTGCTTCTATTGATATATTTACATTTTAATAATTTTTAAAGAAATTGGAGATTGTTAGTTGCTTTTGTTGGCAAATTATTTTTTGAAATAACAGCTGAATCACGTAGTTCATATAGTGCTGTTGTCGGCTTAAAAATCCAAGAAGGCTAGAATACGAAAAGACGCGGATTTCCCTTTTTGGTTATAGACAGTGTAATAAAATTAAAAAAAAAGATAAAAGTTGCGAAAATAGAACCTTCGTAAACTGTGGCGATTATAGAACCTGCAATGTTAAAAATTAAGCCGTCGCGATAACCGGGCCGTCACGATAATGGGTAGTCGGCAATACCGAGCTTGCACTGTAGTTTTAAGAATTTTAATGAATATGGAGCTTATTATTTCAAAAACAACATTTCTCGCTAAAAGCAATTTTAATTTTTTATCCTTTTTCTATTTAATTTTATAACATTTGTAAAATATTTTCAAAACTTTTGATATTTAAGGTTTTTATTGCTTTGAAGTTTAAATGGAATTGGAGTTTTATTACTCAAATCGGCTCGGCGTCTAAAGTCAGTTTCGGTGTGTTCCTTTTCCTTTTACTTTTACTTTTACAGCCGACAGTCTCCGTAAAAGGAAGTGGAAGAAATCCACTCAGAACTGAAGACAGTTTCAGTGTCTTCCTTCCACTGTGAACTGAAGACAGTTTTGATGTTTTTCCACTTCCACTTTGAACTGAAAACAGTCTCGCTAGAAGGAAATGTAAGAAATTGACCCGGAACTGAAGACAGTCTCCGTGCCTTTCATCCAGTCTGAGTTAAAGATAGTTTCGGTGTTTTCTTTCCATCCTGAATTGAAGTTGATCAAAGTGTTTTCCATCCACTCTGAACTGAAGATAGTTGCGGTGTTTTCCTTCAACCCTAAACTAAAGAAAGTCTAGGTAGAAGTACGTAGAAGAAATCCGCTCTAAACCGAAGACAGTCTCAGTGTAATTTTTCCTCTCTAAACTGAGAACAGTTTCGGTGTCTTCCTTCCACTCTGAACTGAAGAAAGTTTAGGTGGAAGAAAGAAAAAGAAATCCCCTCTGAACCGAAAACAGTATCGGTGTTTTCCTTTTATTCTGAACTGAAAACAGTCCCAGCGTTTTCCATACACCCTGAACTGAAGACAGTCTCTGTGTCTTCCTTCCACTCTAAACTGAAGAAAGTCTAGTTAGAAGGGGATAGAAGAAATCTGCTCTAAACTGAAGACAGTCTCAGTATCATGTTTCCTCTCTAATCTGAAAACAGTCTCGGTGTCTTCCTTCAACTCTAAGCTGAAGAAAGCCTAGGTAGAAGGGGATAGAAGAAATCTGCTCTAAACTGAAGACAGTCTCAGTATCATGTTTCCTCTCTAAAATGAAAGCAGTTTCGGTGTATTCCTTCCACTTTGAACTGAAGAAAGTCTAGTCCAGTCCTTTCCATATACTCTGAACTAGAGATAGTCTCGGTGCCTTCCTTCCACTCTGAACTGAGGAAAGTCTAGGTAGAAGAAATTCCCTCTGAACTGAAGATAGTCGCAGTGTCATCTTTCTTCTTTAAACTGAAAACAGTCTCGGTGTATTTCTTCCACTATGAACTGAAGAAAGTCTAGTTCAGTGTTTTCCATATACTCTGAACTAAAGATAGTCTCGGTGTCTTCCTTCCACTCTGAACTGAAGAAAGGTTAGCTAGAAAGAAGAAAAATAAATCCCTCTGAACTAAAGGCAGTCTCAGTGTTATATTTCCTCTTTGAACAGTCTCGGTGTCTTCCTTCTACTCTAAACCGTAGACAGTCTCAGTGTTTTCCATCCATTCTGAATTAAAGACAGTCTCGGTGTCTTCCTTCTACTCTGAACTAAGAAAAGTCTAGACAAAAAAAGTGAAAGAAACCCACTCTTAACTGAAGACGTACTCATCTTTCTTCTTTATACAAAAGATAGTCTAAGTATTTTCTTTCCACTCTGATCTGACAAAAAATCTCCGTATTCTTCCACTCTGAACTGACAACAGTCTCAGTGTATTCCTTCAACTCTAAGACAGTTTCGGTATATTATTTTCTTTCCTTTCTAAACTGGAGCCAATTTCGATATCTTCCTTCCACTTTAAACTAAAGACCGTCTTTTCTGCCTCTGCCTGATGGGTACCGTTTGTTTTATATATAAATTTAAGTACGATTTTTATATTACGAGTACACCACATGGCCACATCATACTTCACTATAATGCCACACACTAAGTCAAGGCTATGGTTTAGTGCATTTACCTTAATGTCAAAGTATTTTTGTCGTATTTGCATTTCTCATGGCATCAAATGATGGCGATACAAAAATTTACGAAAAAATTTCATGTGAATTGCAAAATGATACGAACTCTGTCAACAAGCCAGTTTAAGTTGGCATTAAACCACTGACAAGTGAGTGAGTAGTGCTTGAATCAGTTGTTGAACCACTAAGTAAGCAAAAAATGCTGATTTAGTTAAATATTTCTTTTTATTTTTTATACGAAATCAAGTGCAGGTAACATGAATTTGTTTACACCACCCGAACGAGTGACAGAGTTCAATAGTAAATTGAATATTTATATGCATTGAATTGTCAAAAATTCAAAATATTTACATAATTGTTTAATGTGTATGTACGTAGATATTTCATTCAGAAATAAGTTCAAACTTTATGTGTTGGTGTTTGGAACTTCACTTTTCTCTCTTTGTTTATTTCTTTTGCTTTCATTTGTTTCCGTACATATTTCATTAAATAAATAAAATGTTATAAACTATAAAGAGAGCAACATTCTGCTCTGTAAAATGTTGTTAGAAAAACTGGAAAATATATAACATTAAAAACTTAAATTTAGCAATTCAATGCAGCAACAAGTTTGCATGAGTGTTGAATCCGCCTTCTGATGTTGAACTTTCGCTGCTTGAGCAGCCTTCAAAGTTCACCGAAACCTCGGTGCTGTTAAAAACGTATATTCTGCGCAATTTTGCGCTGACCACTCAAAATTGTGCACACTGATATTTTATATGCAACGACAAGCTTCAAGTTCGCCAAAGAAGTTGCCGCAAATCAAACAAAATTCTAGGAATTGCCCGGACCACCGATTGAGTTTCATCAAGTTGACTTTTATTGCACTCGTTCTTAGATTTTTTTCTTTCAGTTTTTAAATTTTTTTGTTGTTGTTCTATAATGACAGCCCAGAGCACCAACTGCAAAAGTGAAAATAAATCAAATAAATTTAGAGAAAATAAACAAGAGCACCAAAACCCAACAGAAGCCAGCCACAAGTTCAAAATGCAACACTGTGCCGGCAGCTAAGTAACCAAAAAAGCGAAAGCTTTCATATTATTAAACAACCTACCCGCAAATCGTCTGCCACCCCAATGCTTTTAAGTTTTTTTATTTTAATTTATTCAATGTTTTCAACTTTTTTATTTATTTGTTTTGTGTTTGCAATTGATTTGTGTTCTTTGCACGAATTTGCATGCAAAAGCGTAATTGCATAAAAATATTACGTATTGTATATATTTTCAAAATGCAAAAAAAAGAAAGAATACGCTCTGTGCTTTTTCATAATTTTTGTATGGTTTGCGCGGCTTTTGAGCTCATTTGCGCTTTCCTTTCAAACGTTTGGTTGCGTTTTTTAGGGAATTTATTTGGTTTTTTAGTTTATTCTTTTATTTGTTTATTTTTGTTATAGTTTTTTACATTTGAATTTTGCCCAGTTTGCGCTCAACTCAACTCAACCAAAGTGAACTCAATTTGATTTGTTTTCCTTTTCGTGCAGCACAACAATTCGCAGTCAATCACCTTTGACTCACCGCGGCAAGCACGAAATACTCGCACAGCGCGCTAAATGGCGTCGAAAGTGAATTTAAGCTTTGAATCTTTGGCTGCCTTCTGACTGGCCCAGCACCTAATGTATAGTTGTTTTTGTTTAGAATGACATATAGTATCACATTATTCATTTTTATACACTCACATTTGAACTTAATGTAATCGGTTGAGAGCAAACACAATGCTTGCAGTTAGCAACTGATTTTGGTAGTTGGGTTTTTAAACAGTTTTAATTTATTAAATAAATTTTTTTCATATTTCTTTTTTTGAAAAACAAAGCAGAAATGTTTAATTTGATTTGGTGATTTTAAGCTTAGAAAAAAAATTACTCGAAGAATTCCACCTCAGGATCTACGAATTTTATGGCAATTTCAGCTCAGTTTCTTACAAAACTTGAGCACTTTTATCAAGTTGACAAATGCAGCAGAAGCTTAAATGTTCTGTGACGTGATTTCGATACAACTTTTTGTACGTTAAATTAGGTTGCATATGTTTAAAAGCCCTGAACTCAGCTCCTTCTTAAATTTGAGTGCGCTTTTAGCAAATCAACGAGTTCAGAAGAGGCGCGAATGCTCTATCACATAATTCCATTTTAGTCTTTCATACATTAAATTAGCTTCTATGCCTTTAAAAGCTCTAAACTCAGTTCCTTCTTAAACCTAATCACTTTCAGGAAGTCAACGAATGCAGCAGAAGCTGATTAAATGCTGAGTGTCTTGCAAGGCTCAGTGCTCGTGGCTTGTCAGATGTAACAAATTTAACTGGCTACAACAACCCTTTATTGGGGGGGGGGCTTGACACACAAGTTCTCTCCTCTGTGCGCGCCTTTTTTAGTTGTTCAGACCAGATAATAGATCGTCTTCAAGTCTTAGTCTTTTGACTGGAGATACGAACTCCTTCTTCGCCGTCGACCTCCAACCACCGCATTGAACACTTTTTTTGCCAAAGCTGCATTGTTCATACATGGTGAGCCAGAGAGCCGTGGCCAAGCCAGACTAGTCGCTGGATGCTGATTCGTTGTTGTAATTTCCAAGTCTCTAAAAAATTCGTTAGTCGGGATCAAAGATTTTGCGAAGGATCCAAGCAGATCAGATGGGACGCAAATATCTGTTTTTATCAAGACGAAAATTTGTATTTTTATTCGAGACTTGAGTCAACCAAATCACGCTCATTTGAGTCTCTGGGCAAAGGGAAGTAAATGGTAGTGTAACTGAATGCTGTTTGTCTTGCAAGGATCAGCTCTGCTTTTGACTTGTCACATGTGTAGTAAGTAAATGATTTTGTCAAGAAGAAAATGTGTTGGTTTATTTCAGACTAAAGTGGACCAAAAGTTAGATCCATAGTAAACTAAAAGATCAAAATTCTTGTAGCCTTTACAAACATAAAATCAAAAACTACAATAAACACTATGATGTGTCTAGACTGCTGCTCTTTGACCATAACATCTGAAAGTTTAAACTCCATAGCAGATATACTTTTTAAGTACCTGCTAGAACACACCTCAGCGGAATTATAAGAGATTCTCTGCTTTCTTAATATAGCAAAAAGTTTATTATACATTATCGATTGGAAGTTTGCCCAGAGATTAGTTCTATCAGTGATCTGATCCAAATTTTCTTAAACCGTCTTTAGTTGTTGTAACACATGATCCATTGGAAGTTTGTCCAAAGATTTGTTGTATCACTAATCTGATTCAAACTTTCTTAAACAGTCTTTAGTTGTTGTAACACATAATCCACTGGAAGTTTGTCCAAAGATTTGTTGTATCACTAATTTGATTCAAACTTTCTTAAACCGTCTTTAGTTGTTGAAACACATTATCCATTGGAAGTTTGTGCAGAAATTTGTTGTATCACTAATCTGATTCAAACTTTCTTAAACCGTCTTTAGTTGTTGTAACACATTATTCATTGGACGTTTGCCCAAAGATTTGTTGTATCACTAATCTGATTAAAACTTTCTTAAATCGTCTTTAGTTGTGCGCAGAAAGTGATTCTGCAGTTCCTGACATCTAGAGAGAGAGAGAGAGAGAAGGAGGAAGATAAATATCTAGTAGAGAGATCGACAGCTTGTTTGACTTAGATTCTCCGTAGACTAGTAAAATTCTCATAGATCACCTGATGTATATAAGTCAATAAAACTTAAATAACACTGCACAACAGCATGTCTGTAGCAAGGAGTTTTTTACATAAATCTGAATCGTTTTCCACGCTGTTTTGAAAACCATTCTCCGTTTTTATATAACAGCTCTAGTTTTCGCAAAAAATGGTCGTGTCACTTTTTCGAATTTTCCTCGGCTTTTTCTCGTTTTCGACTGTATTTTCTGAACCAACAATCCTATCGACATTTTTATATAGTTGCACTAACAACATCTCACGCTATCTTTTCTGATATTAACACTAGGAGTACCGGATTTTGCTCATACCTACTAGTACCACGAGCGGTCAAATGACGGTATTCAGAGCTTTTAACGAAATCGGTTTAATCTGCAGAAGTTTTTCATTGTAAGCATTAAAACAACATTCATTTATGTTCTTGAATGTAAAAAAGTATAGTTTTGGCAAATATTTTAAAAGTAAAGCTACTACTCATGACCATAGTAAATTTCGTCTCGCCGCTTTCTGCTCATGCTTTCAAACACAACACGTAAAATAATGCATTTTTGTTTTTACATTGAAATTCATAAATATATAAAAGTCGGTTGTAAATTTAATATAAAACAGAAGCCAAGACATAGGTTCTTGTAAAATTTGTACCATCTTTGACTTTTTTGTGAATGTTATAATTTTATTTCCATGGCTACGTAGTTAACCGTCATTTGACCGCTCGTGGTACTAGTAGGTAAAATCGATGATATAAAGAGAACAGAACGGCGCAGTGATTGCAAAATTTTAGAATATCAAGCTTAGTGTAAAATATTAAAAGTCAAGGAGAACCAGATTCGTAACTTAAACCGTTTTCGAGCTACGGTTAATCAAAAACTGAAAACCGTCAAATGACCGCTCCCGGTACTTCTAGTGTTAATCAATTTTATGCGTTCTAAATTGGCGTTGTAATAAGGTTTCAAAGTAGGAAAATATTGAATTTCAAGGCGTTTTTTCTGATGGCGAAAATTGTACAGATGTTTCATACATCAAGTTACGAAGTATATGAATATCTTAAGAAGAAACATCAAGCAATACAACACAGCCAAATTATTTGGCGAAATACACATTCGCATCGAAATTTTTTCCTTAAGAAATTAGGAGCCTCAAAATATGCAAAGTTTTTAATTTTTTTTGTTTCGAGCAATTCAAAATATTTTTGTTTTTTGCTTGCATTTCAGACTATATATAACATATATAGAACATATTAAAGAGCTTGATGTGTCGATTTTCATTATACACCTAACTTGTTAATTGATTTACAAAAAATGTGTATGTTTTTGACCATCAAAGAAAACGCCTTAAAATCCATATTTTCCGACTTTGAGGTCTAATTACCGTGGCATTTTAAAACTTATAAAAATAAGTTGCATCGGAAAAGAAGCCGTGCGGTGTTGTTAATGCGATACGGTGAAAATCATGTCAATCGGTTTTTTGGTTTAGAAATTACGATCAAAAATATGGAAAAAGTAGAGGAAAAACTGAAAACATGCACGGTACCTATGTATATCTCACTAACTAGAGCAGCTAGAAAAAATCTGAGGATAGATTCGAAATCAGCGCACCCAAATTAGTAAGAAACAGTAGAAAAACTCCATGCAACATGTTTGTTTGCTGTGCTGTGTAATTTTTAAACCATAAATTCCTAATAATATTCATAATTATTTTAATATTACTTTATCGTTATTATTCCATTTATCCATCTGTCTAAAACTACTGAAAGTTACTCCATGAAAAACATCTTTTAACTGCCATAGTTTTATGCAATTTCGATCGCTACAACTACTCACAGCTTTAGTCAGGTCCACAATTTTTTTTTTTAATGATTTAACACTCAATTCAATTATTCACTAATCTTTCACATATTCCCTACACACCTCACTGCCCCATTCACCTTAAAAATGATACTTGGCGGAGAGAGAGGCGGCGTGTTGTCACTTTCCGCACACAGCGTCAGTGCCGCCCACGCTTTCAAACTTATACAACAAAAATAACTCAAAAAACAACAACAGCAACTAATCTGTGCGAACACACACACACATGCGCACATACCTTGGCAACCGATTCAGATTCACCACATTTTTCATGCATCAGCGTTAATCATTGTCAACGGCAACACGACTATCAGCGCACGTCATTATCGCCAGAATCTGTGTTGTCAGCTGCTGCCGTGTGCCGCTGACGATGATGAAGTTCTGATTCACGTCCGAACTGAAAAAAAAGTGTCAATCTCCAAAAAGCTACGACCTTCGTTACACGAAGTAACAGCCAGCGCGAGCTTACATACATACAACAACCACTCGCGAGGGAAGCGGCAACAATTGTTGAAATGAAGAGCAGAGTGCCCGTCCCGAAAGTGGCCGAAGAACGCGCGCGCAAACCGCTCAACATTTAGATTTAAATTTCGAATGTTTTCGAAATTGGCGCTGCTCTTGTTGTTGTTGTTGGTGTTAAGGACCTAAGGCAAGGTCAATGCTCATCGATTTTTGGTGCGCTGCTGAAGGGCCACGACGACGCCGGCATCGAAATTTGATTGCTTGACTGCTTTGTTGTTGCTATTACATGTTTGTTGTTGCATCTTGATATCAATTGCAATTGTTTTGGATTTCTGGAGCGCAAATCGACAAAGTTTCTGCTCTCAATTTTCGGTTGTTGTACTCTGTGTGTGGGTGTGTGAGTCCACTCTCAACACCCAATCAGCGTCGACTCGTGCAAACTTTTCAACTTTTCACTGATAAGGATAACAGCGGTTTTCTGCTTGGTTGCTGCTGTTGCCCGAGGAGTTGCAAACGCCTCCGCTTTTCGCCTGACGTCGTCGTCAACATTGTTGCTGCTGTTGCGTACTCAACTTGGCTGCTTGTCGGTTTGGGTGTTGTGCCGAAAATTTCATAACCGGTCAGAGGGATTTTCCAGCATGTTCTGTCTGATTGAAGGTGAATGCACGCCGAGCGTCATTTCTCCACGCAAACTTGTCGAGTGCCGCTCGGCCAATGCGTGTTGTTGTTGTTGTTCTTGTTGTTAGCATAATGAAATTATCAAAAGTATATAAGTGGGTACTGCCCATAACAGCATTAAAAATTGAAAATAATGGTTTGATAATTGCATTTGATTAATTTTCCTGACTCGTTTCAAAAGAGGCAAATTGATTTGTTGTTAACATTTTTATTAAAATTGTTAATATTTTTATTGAAATAACTATAGTCAAATTAAATCATTGGATCAGAATAATTAGATGTTCTCTTTTTGTGTACTATATCAAGAACGTAAAAACATTAAAACTTCATATGCGAATCAGAATTTGAATAATCAGATCTTCTAAACCTTTCATAAAAAATATTGTTAATCTATTCTAGTCTTTTACTGAAGCCCTATATTGCATAGAAGATTTCAAATTCCTTCAGGTACTAACGAACCACTCCTAGCTGAATCATTCTTCTTCCATTGAGCGCTGAACATTCACTAAGAACAAGGACTGGCTTTTCTTAATTCTGAATGTTGAATGTCCTTCAAACCTGAGTAGATGAAATTTTAAATTTATTGAGTTGTTAGGTATCTGGTCTGGTTATGTGCCCTGTGAAGATTCGGAACACGCTTCTTTTTCGTATGAGGAGTTTGCACAATGTTCCTCTGTCTGATGTCAACAACTGTGTTCAGTTCAAATCAGTTCCATTCAGAAAATTTTTAAACCATTTCTTGAGTTTCCATTCCTGCAATTTATTTACTCATTCATCCATTCACGCAATTATATATTTAGTAATTTTTTCATTTATTTATGTATTTTATTTATTTTTTTAAATTATTTTATTTATTCGTAAATTAATTTTTTTATTAATTTATTTAATTGTTCATTCATTCATTCATGCAGTTATTTATTATTTTTTATTTGGTAATTTGTTTATTTATTTCTTTTATTTAATTGTTGTATTTGGTTATTTATTATTATTATATTTATTTCACTTATTCATTTATTTGTTCATTCATAAATTAATTAATTAAATTATTTTTATTTATGAATTCATTTTTTTATTTTATTTATTTTCATTACTCATTTATGCATTTTTATATTTATGGATTTATTTATTTAAACATTTATGTATATTATACATTTTTTTATTTACTCGTTATGCATTTTTTCATTTATTCACTCGATTATTCATGCATTTAATTATTAATTTATATACATATTTATTTATTTATTAATTTATATACATATTTATTTATTTATCTATTTATTCATTAATTCACTTATTTTTGAATTTTTTGAATTTGCTTTATTTACTCGTTATCGATTTTTTTCATTTATTCATTCATAAATGTTTTTATTCGTTTCTTTATTTATTTTTTAAATATATTAATTATTAATTAAACGAATTCATGCATGCATTAATTAACTAATGATTATTTTTCAATTAATGAATTAATTTTTTAATTTATTAATTTATTTTTTAATTTATTTTCGTTACTCATTCGTTACTCGCATCTGTTTATTTATGGATTTATTTATTTAAGCATTTATTTCTTAATTTTTTTATTTTCTCGTTATGCATTTTTTTGCAATGAATAACTACATTCTATTATTCATGCCTTTATTTATTTTTTTATATATTTATTTATGTACTTATTTATTTAGTTTTTGAATTCATATTTCCTTCATTTATTTATTTAATCAATGCATTAATTGATTAATTTATTTATTTTTTATTGATGAATTATTTTTTTATTTTTTTCATTATTTATTTATGCATTTATGTATTTAATCATTAATTTTTTAATTATTAATAAAAAAAATAAAATAAAAATTCATATTTACTCATGATAGATTTTTTCATTTATTCATTCATTGATGCACTTTCGTGCATCGTGTATTAAATTATTTGTTTTTCATTATTCATTTATTCCTTTCTTCATTCATGTATAAATTAATAAATTTTTGTTTTATTTTGTAATTATTTTTTATAAGTACATTTACCCGTCCATTCATTTACTGATTCATTCAAATTTCGAATATTCATTCATTCATTCATGCACTAATTAATACAATATTTTTTTAAAGTAAATAATTAATTTTTTTTGTTATTTTCATTATTCATTTATGCATTTATTTGTTTATTTATTTATTCATTCATTTTTAACTTTTTAAAATTTTATTTACTAAGGATCGATTTTTTATTTAATTTTTTTATTTAATTTTTAGTTTATTTCATTCATTTTAAATTTTATTATTTTTCACTTTTATTCATTTACTCATGCATTTGTTTATTTAATTATTTATATATTTATTGTGCATTTATTCATTCCTTCATTCATCTAATAATTAATTAATTCTTTTTTAATTTTTTAATTATTTTTTATACTGATTTTTTAATTTATATATACATTTATCGTGCATTTATTCAGTCTTTCATTCATGTATTAATTAATTAATAATTTTTTATTTTTAAAATAATTTTTTTTTACTGATTTTTTATTTTTTAATTACTGAAATGCTGACAATTTAATAATTCATTCGTTCAATCATTCTTTTATTAATTCCTTCCTTCGCTCATTCCTTCAAGCATTATTTTATTTAACCCATTCGCTGCCAAGGACGAGTATACTTGTCTTTGGCAGGGTGTCATGCATTGCCAAGACGAGTATACTCGTCCTACTTTAAATATGTTTTAACATGCGGCTTTTGAATTAGCAAATTTTTTGTGGCCACAAACATAAATATAGAAATGTAAAAAACTTGAAAAAATACTACAAATAAATTTTGTTTACAAAAATTATGCTTTATTTATTATTTACAGAGAATGTCTTTTATAAATTTAAATTAAGCAAAATGATTATGTATAATAATATATGTGCTCTTACCAAGAAATAACGGAGCTTTGGTAAACAATAACACTAAAATATAAATGGCAATGGGAATGACTTCATATAAGTTAGGCTTGGCAGCGAATGGGTTAATCATTCCCCCATTCATTCTTTAATTCATTCATTCTTAGAGTAGCTGCATAGAGTAGTTCATAGCATAGCTGCTTTTCATGTCCAGGTAGACGGCCTATTCGTTGTCTTTTTATTTAGCCTAGTTTTTGGATTCTAATTCCCAGTGTCTATTGTGCTTGATGACCAGAGTCTTCTTTTGCTTTTTTAGAAGCGACTAAATTTTTTGGCTTAATGAAGAATTTCAGATAATCGAAGGGGACTGATGACAGTAGTTTGTATCAAGTAAGAAGAGAGCATCTGTAGTGGAAGTCATGATTGGACTCATTGAAATGGATTGTTATATCATAATTATGGGTTGGGTTAAGGATCTTGAGCACTGCAACCACAGTTTTATGCCCAGTTCTGTCAATTGTTAAACGTGCATCAAAACGTACCCAGCTTTAAGTATTGAAATAAAAAAAATCCGTTCCTTTTAACGTAAACGATTCTTTTCAATCCAAACGTGCTTTCAATTCAGTTATAATTACTTTTCAATTCCAACATTGATTTGCACGCATAAATTATGTGCTTAACAGTAACAATTCAATTTGAAAAATAATAAAAACAACAACAAAAATACCAACCATTTAACAATAACAAGAAGAAGTACGAAGGCAAACAGAAAATTGCGCTGAGGTTCAAGGCTATGCAACACCAACACAACAAAACAACAACGCCTGTGTGCCACTGTTGTGAGCGCACAGTGCGGCGGGGGTCGCGGGCGGCTTGTTCGTGTATTCGGATTGAATTTGCCTGTACCGCACACGGCGGGTGGCTGATGGATTTTATTTTGCCTGCTACTAAGCAACTGGCCGTTCGCTTTCCGCCTCACAACTCGCTACCTTCCTCGGCCCGCGCGGCACAACAGTAACAGCCAGCAACACTAATAATAACCGAGTTGGCAGTGGCAGCAGTCAAAACAGCGGGCCATCTACTGCCAACATCTGTTTTTTGGTTTTGCTTTGTTTTGTTTTGCAATTCCGCCTGCCGCCCACACGTTCTCAGCTCGCTGCATTCGAGTTGCCACTTTTCATTTGACATTTAATAAGTCAAACAATGCGCCGCGTGGCAAATGGGAAAAACTCGGCAAATGTGTGTCATTGTGTGCGGCAACAATTCACCGTTTCCTTTGGTTATTGGACAAGACTTCGATTGGTGGTTGTCTGCTGTTGCCGGCTGCCAGCGCTGTAGATCACATTGACGAACGGCTGAGCGCTTGCGCCGCGTTTCCGCAATTTCCACGGATTTTAATTAAATCGTGCAAATCGGCGTGTCGCTGCAATATCCGTAAATTTTATTTCAACTTTGCAATTGTTGTTGCTTTAAATTTACTGCATTTTAGCTATTTATATATACGCTTTTTTTGCTCGATCTTCCTGCTGTTTTATAGCCATTTTGCGGTTTTTATTAGTTTTGTGTTTTTTTCTTGCATTTTTTTCTTCGTCTTCATCTAACACATTTTTCTATCTCGGCTGTTGCTACTTTTGAGCGCAGTCTATCTTTTTTACGTTTTTAATGTTTCCTTCACAACAACAACAACAACAACAACAACTGCAGCAAACAGTAACAGCGCCAGCAGTCCATTTCCTCCCGCAGCGTTGCGTCGGTTTTTCATCGCCGTTCACGCAATTTGCCGCTGCTGCGATGTGGCTGCTCGCTGCTTGTTTATGTTTCATTTCCCGCAATAAATCTGCGGTAACTTTAGACGTGGCGTCAATGTGTGCCACCGCAAGGTTTGCAGTTCACCGTTGAATATAGCAAACATACTGCCAACAGTTATAGTCAGATTTGCGCCGGTGCCGCCCCATGCACCGCTAACAGTCATCAAGACTGACTGCGCGGACGAGTGACTGCGTTGCGGCGATTGGTTGAAGGTCTTGTGGAAAATTGGAAAATCAGTTTTTCAAATGCGTGTAAAAATTAGTTGATAAGTTGAGTTGAGTTTCAGTAGTGTTTAGCACTAAAATACCGCAAATTTTCCATACCTACAAAGACTAAATCCACCTTTCGTGGTGTCTCAAGGTGATTCATTTGTCAATCAGACCTTAGTTCCTTGAACTGCTTGGTTCAATTACAGGTTCAGGTCCGCAACAGTGTATTTGTGGCCTCGTCTTTACTAGTTACACCGTGCGACAGCATTTTTCACACCGGGAAAAATCCATATGTGCGTCAAACTAGAGACCAAACATAGTAATACTGCGTACTCAGTTTTTCATTTCTACATCCTTTGTCCATTTAAAAGGATTTCAAAATTTTGAAGGGGATAAAAAATAAAAAAATATAAGAAATACTTAAGCTCGTTAGAATATGGCGATATGTATATCAAATGAAAGAGGAAATGCTCAAAAATTTAAATAAAATTAATTTTTTATCTATTTGTAAAAAAAGGATATGGAAAAGGTCCTTTGTAAATTTTAATCCTATATATCCTTGAAAACTTATATAGAATTTTCATGAAAAGTAAGTATGCTAAAACCCAAGATCTCCTTCATCACGTGTCAAAATTTCATTACTTTAACTTTATTGGTTTGAATGTTATTAGAAAAAAAGGCGGAAGCTGCAAGTCTAATGAAGTACAAAAATTCAAATTTATTTGGGTATCAGTATTTCAAATAATAAAAAGATACAAAATCAATGAAGCGAGAATAATGAAATTTTGACACGTGATTAAGGAGATTTTGGGTTTTAACATACTTACTTTTAAAAAAAATTCTATATAAATTTTCAAGGATATGAAGGATTAAAATTTTCAAAGGACCTTTTTCATATCCTTTTTTTACAAATAGATAAAAAATCAGTTTTATTTAAATTCCTGAACCTTTCCTCTTTCATTTGATATACATATCGCCATATTCTAACAAGGTTAAGTATTTTATATATTTTTTTATATTTATCTTCTTAAAAATTTTGAAGTACTTTTAAAAGGACAAAGGATGTAGAAATGAAAAACTGAGTACGCAGTATTACTATGTTTGGTCTCTAGTTTCACGCCCATATGGTTTTTTTTTCCGATGTGAACAATTTTTTTAATTTTTGTCGCACGGTGTTATCTGTTAGTTCATTTTGTTCTGCTCCAGATAAGAGTAACCCACATCTGCCTATAACCCACATCAGAGTCACCCTGGTTTCAAAGGCACATCATAGACGTATGTATATAGACCCTCTATTACTTCAGATACAGTTCCATCGAAAAGGGTTTAGCTCCCCTTCTTCGTTTACTTTTTCACTTCCTCCTTCAGCAACTTGAATATTCACCAATTGAAACACAAATGATTCTGCTCATTGTTTAGCTCTACTTCATTATATATTTTTTTGATTTTTAATGGCATTAAAAATTAAAATACTAGCCATAAAAATTCAGTATTTATGGCATTTCCTCGTTCCGTCTTTTTGCTTATACTTCCACAATTTTCGAGAACCTTGCAAAAGCGAACGCAGTACACAGCGCACAAAGCGTAAATATGCCCGTTTTACTACTCCAATTTCGCTAATTTGACGACTTCATTGAAGATAAGCGTATGACCAATTTAGCATAAACGTTGACGCTGATGTTGATGCTCGATGCGTGCGAAAATATCGCCAACAAAACGACAGTAAACAACAGCGATGTCTACAATCGCACACCGCAAGATATCGGCACAGCACCTTTTGTTCTCGTTTGTCAATTTATTAATTTGAATTGAATCAATAATTTGTGAAAGAAAAAACACAAGTTTAAAAATATAAAATAAAAAATGAAATTGAGCAGCACATAAAAAGGTATTTTACGATGTGCGATACAAGATATGTGTGCAGGTATCTGCCGAGACCACCGCGTTCAAAGCACATTGAACGCCATTAAATGAAGTGTTTTCGCAATGCGTTGAAGACCGGCAAATTACTGCCCATAAATACACATTTAAAGTGCTAGCGGGTCATACTTCTTTTACAACAATTGTTGTTTCATTTTATTGAAGTTCTCAGACGGCAGGTGATGTGGCCACAAGGGAGCTTCAAATTAATTGTAAAAAAGCAAATACAGAAATTGAATTTTTTGTATTATTCTGACACATTGCAAATTGTGTTATATTGGTTTTTAAAAGTTCAAAAGTTATTACCAGGGAAAGCATTTTGTGAAAATTGTCTTTTTTGTTTGCTGCTAGATAGATCATTTCTGATTGAAAATGAGCACGAATTAGGTTTTCCTGATTAGAAATATACCACTTTTATTTTGCATTTTTTGCCTTTTTCACTCAAAAATTCCTTTTTTTAGTGCCTATTTTACCTATAAATGCCACAAAATGTATTTTTCAAGATTTGTCGAGCGCCTTCCTATTTTTCTTTCGTTGTTAATATTTTCCTCTTTTTGTTTCGCAAAAATACCTTGAAACTATATTACAAAAAAATTAAGTGGCAACATTGCAATTTCGTTAACTTATCGATGTTTATACATTGATTTGATCATTCCTAAGCCGTTATTTTTTGTTGTACAGTGGAAAATTTAAAGAAAAAAACATGCCAAAATCAAAAAGTTCGGTTAGCGCAAAAGTTTCATTTATTTTTTTTGTGATACAAGTACGGCTTTTATGCTTTTACATTTATGAGAAGTTAAAATATGAATTTAAAATATGTGTCAACATTTAAATTAAAATATCTTAGTTTTAGTTTTTAAACCATCTTTGAAAACCTTGATGTTCCTTTTCTTTTACAAAAAACGAGGTATAAATATTGTATCTTGCATACGTCAGATGAAATAAAATGATTAAAAAAGACATAAAAAAGGGGAAACCTTTTTTTTTAGATTTTCTAGTATTTTTTATTATTTTTAAATGCCTGTTTTTGCCGTTTTTAATGCCCTATTTTACCTTTTGCATGCAGTTTTAGTGTATTTTCTGCCTTTTTGCCAGTTTTTAGTGCCTTTCCGTGCGTTTTTTGCTATTTTATTTTGCCTTTTTTATAGGTTTTTAGGTCCTCAAAATCCTTTCCCTGGTTATTACATTTGCTTTATGATTGTAACAAATTTTAATATTACATAATTTGAGCATTTGGTGAGTTGAAAATCTGCCACTAAAGATGTCTTGTTTTTTTGGTTGGCTCAATTTTACAGATTTTTCTGTTGTTGCTGCGTATAGAGTTAATTGTAGTATGTGCCGAATATTCAGTCAAATAACTCATAAATTTTATCTATGAGATACAGTGCGTTCAGCCATAAGACGCACAAGTGAACAGATGGTTCTCATCTAATTTCTATTCATTAAAAATTCAAATAATAAATTATGCTCTACCAAAGTTTAGAAATACAAAGAATCATTGCAACATCAGCAACATGTTGCTGCAACACCTCACAATAACTACAAAAAAAAAACAACTAAAACAACAACCTGCACTTATCTTCTACTCATTGAAATTGAAATGCGCTCATAAAATTCACACACGTTTTTTTAGTTTTTATTTTCCATATTTAGTTGTTGCTACCTATAGAGTTAGTTGTAGTATGTATGTGCCTAAATTTCAGCCACATAACTCACAAATTTTACCCATAAGATACAGCGCGTTCGGCCAGAACACGGACAAGTTAACAGAAGGTTTCGATTTAATTTCTATTTCAAATTATGTGTTAAAATACAAAGAATAATTACAACATCGGCAAAATGTTGCTGCAACACAACACAATAAATACAAAAACAACAACAACAATAACTAAAACAAAAACCTGCACTCACCTTCCAGTCGTTGAAATTGCAATGCGCTCATAAAATTCACACACGTGGCGTTCTCTAATACATTCTTGTTGTTGTTTTATTTTTTAAGCACATTATTGCTTCCTCAATGGCTTCTCCTATGCTGTGCGTTGTTTTATTGCTTAATTCTTTCCATTATTTCTTATTGTCCTTATTATTATTCTTATTTCTTTTTATTCGAAATAATTATTGTTTGTATGTGCGTTTTGTGACCGCAAAGTGTGCTTTTAGGCGCTCGGGCACACATCATAAAAGTTGTTTTTTAGTTGTTTTTTTAATTTTTGTATTTTTGTCTGTTCTGCACTGGTTTTGTTTTTTAATTTTGTTTTATTTCCTTTTCTTTTGTTTTTTTTGTTTGCGCCGGTTTGCTAATTGAAGGAAGTCGTTTGCTGCGTTGACGCCTTCTACTTGGTGTGGCTTTTGTTTATGATCGCTGTTGTGCTTTTATGTCTTTGTTGTTGTATTTATGCAGTAAAAGGCGTAAAGTATAAAAGTGCCAATCACTTGGCAGGTTTTACTTAGGATTTCTCTTTTCATTTTTTGCTTGCAAATGACTGTAAACAAGCCAATATATTTTGCGTTTGATGCGTTAAGCTTTTATGAAATTTAGCAACGATTTAATATTGAGTTGAATGTTAGAGATAAATTAATGATATATGACTGTTTAGTAAAAATGATATTTCGAATTTAAATAGCAGTTTTCCATGAGGAAGGGAATGGTAGATTAAAGAGGGCACATATGCTTGGTTCGAAGAAGGTAATAAGACCATATAAGGTTCTCTTACTAGATGGAAGAGGCAAGTTATTGCGACTCCCTAATGAAACAATGTTGTTTAAGTCGACGGGTGACAGATTAACCTGGCCAACTAGAGAAGAGGCCACAAGATGACCGAGTATTTTCCTGGTTAAAGCTGAGAGTGGCACACAAGATGCGAAATGTCCTTTCTAGTTTTCATTCAAAGGAACGTCTGCCCTCTTCCGTGAGTCCCAGACCTTATTAAGACTATTGCTGACTACTACTGTTGAGGCTAAGGAATCACATCCCAGGCCCAGAGACGGTTTGGTACAGTTTAAAAAAAGGCGTAAATCGATTTCCTACCTTTTGTTGACAACAACTGCCATCTTACGGTCGAAATCCTTTCGGACCAGCTTCGTAGTTGAAATTTGAATTTTATTATTTATGCTTTAATATTGAATATTAAATATTTCATATTTAATGTTCCATATAAAATATTTTACTTTAATTTCAAATTTTAAAAACCCATGCAAACAGCTTCCAAGCAAACCATAGCGCCGTAAATGCCACCAAACTAGCATTTTTCCTTATACATTATTTGGTAAGTTTGTGCAAACAGCAAATACAGGAAAAAAAGAGCCACACAAATTTATATGCAATAAAATAAAAGCAAAATTCATTGGCGCCAGCAGCGCACAACATTTCCTTTGGATGCTAAATTTTTCAATATACTTGTGTGTGTTTTCAACGAATTTGTATGTGTGTGTGTGTGTGTGTGAGCGTGTCTGCCAAGCAGTCGCATAATAAATAACTTTAGTTTCTGCCCAAAACCAAAACCGATTGCACGGCCCGACTTGACGCCTGAGCTTTTAGCCAACTTTCAGCGCAGCTTGAAACGGTGCGCAGCCGTTACGCGTCGTCCAATGTCAGTTAGCATTTTTATTTGGTCAACAGAATTTAATCAAGCGGAATTTAACAAGATTTCCGTGAAATTTATCAAAATATGTTTGCCTGTTGTTGTTGCTTAGAAACAACAACACAACAAACACAACCGAATCAGAACAAAAGCAAACTGAGTGCTAAACAAAAGCAAACAAAATGCCCTTAAAGCAGGATGCGCAGCTTAGAAAAAACAAAAGGCCAACAACAACAACAATTTTGTTTTAGTTGTTTTTTGTGCACCCAAAAAGCATCTACCGACGCTCGAACCACATAAAAGCCGCAAATATTTAAGGGAAGCGGCCGCAGGACCACGCACAGCGTCTACCACTTTTGAACTCCAACAACTTCAGCTAATCCTTTTACAGTTGAGCGCAAAACGGCCGCCAGTGTCGCTGCCAAATACTCCGGTTTGAAAGCAGCGCTTCACTTTCGTCTAACAAAAACAACAATAACAACAACAAAATATACAAGTCTGAACAAAATACTTGGAATTTGTTTTTGTGTGCACTTTGATACGCATTTTATTCGCAGTTGGTTTGCTGCCATTCGCTGCCTTTCGGCATTGGCAAAGTTTGGGCAAACATTGACGGATGTGCCGGTGGATGGTCGCGGCCGCTGGTCTACGTTAGCGTTTGATTAAATAACTCAATTCTTGGTCCAGTGTTTGGTTTTCTTATATTCTCATTGCTTTTAATTTTATTTAATTTTTGTTTTCTCTAATTTCATTTTTAAGCTTGGCTTCCTCGTCAACTTCTACCTACCGTCAGTGTGCTTTGCTTTGGTTTGTCGAAACGCTAAGGCAGCACTGTTTGGCATTAAGTTTATAGTGTACGAAATCTGATACTTTAATGGTTCGTTTTTTGTTGTGCAGCCATAATGGTTTGTGGTTGTTGTTGTTGTTGCTGCTATGGTTGGCTTTCGTTGGCGTGTGAATGTTGGTATAGATAAACTAAAATTGTTTGGCATTTGTTAGAAGACAATTCCAAGAATTCCAACTCTACTTTAAAGTAGATATTGTAATTTGAAGATTTTGAATTTATGGAACTCGAAACATTTCAGACGATATGAACTATAAAGTGTAGTAAAGGGAAATCGATTATTTTGACATGAAATTTAAGGTTTGATTTAGCATAGCAAAAAGGATACAATTTAGGGGAAATATGCAACGTTTTGTTTGATAATTTGTGGCCATTTTAAAGGTAATTCCATTATGTCTCACTCATAGAAAATCGTATCTCTATTGACCAAGAACTGGTACAGTCGATCAGCTTATCATAGAAAATCGTATCTCTATTGACCAAGAACTGGTACAGTCGATCAGCTTATCTTGATTCAAATTTTTCAACAAAATCAGCAAAATCATTCGTCATAGACAAAAAGGTAGTAATCACTTGGTGCCAGGTCTGGACTATAAAGTGGATGCATAAGAACCTCCCGACCAGCTATCAGAGCTTCTGATGAGTCATTAACGATAAACTTGTACCTTTGATGAGACGCGTACCACAGTTTGAGAAAAGCTGGTCTACAGGAAACTTCATTAGTAAAGTTCTGTTAGGCAATTTTTTTTAACTTTCCGATCAGTCATCATACAGAAATGGATCGATTTTGCTGCGATTCAGCGGCGATTCGCAGATCGAAATGAAGTTTTCTTTTGCCTTAACTCAAGTGGCATCCATACAGCGAGCATCTTTTCGTATCCACCTTAATGCAAATGGTTCCAAATAGTTCTATGTGCAATGTTTAGATTCTAGAAAGTCAAAACAGTGCTTATATGACTGTAAGACTCAAGGATTTCCATGATTTTATAGACATTTTCGGCAACGGGTCTTCCAGTGAGATTCAACGATTTCCATGTTTTTATAGACATTTTTGACAACGGGTCATCCAAAGTATGGTGCATCCTTGACATCAAAATTACCAGAACGAAATCGGCAAAACTAGAGTGGTTTCTTAATTGATGGATTGACTCCTACAGTATCTGGATCAGTGGCGCACACAGGATTTCATTTGGGGGGAGAGGGATTTGCGAATAACTTTTGATCTCAATTCCATTTGAAACCATATTTTGCACCAGCAATTTTCGTATTTGGGGAGGTTAGACCCCAAAAACTCCCCTGTTTCCGCCACTGACCTGGACCATAAACATTATTCAAATTTTGTGTCGCTTTTATTTAAGAAAAGCTATCAAATAAGGCGCATTTTATCTTTGCTAATGCCCATCTTTGCTATGCGATCAAACAAAAATGAGGCAAGCAATCGCAAAACTGTCTGAAAAGTTTTTTAGTACGAAGTTCTGTCTTTCTAATGCCATCTAACGTAACTCAATCACACTTATATAAAGCAAGATACAGATTACCAAAGCCATCTATTGGAAAAATCCTTTGTCCTTTTTATAGAAGTTAAAACTTTATAAATCCAAATCTGCGGCACTAAAAATTAATATGTTAAAATTAAATATAAACATTTTGAAAATTGAAAACTAAAACTTTCATATTAAATCTTAAAAATTACTAACTTTTTTACCTATTTTTTTTTAATTTTTTCTCTTCACAACTTCACCTTTTTCAAGTTTAGAAAATTGAAAAATAAAACTTTCAAAACAAATTTTAAGAATTACAAATTTGTTCCTGTTTCTTTTGTGAATTCCTTCTCTTCACAACTTCACCTATTTCAAAATTTGAAAATTGAAAAAAACTTTCAAATCAAACCGTCAAAATTACAAACTTGTTTACCTGTTTTTTTGTGAATTTTTTCTCCTCACAACTTCACCTACTTCACCTAGTTTTGAAAATTAAAAAACAAAAATTTCAAGTCAAACCGCAAAAATTACAAATTTAAAAACAAAATTTAAGGATTATAGACTTTTTACCTGTTTTTGTTGTGAATTCTCTTCACAACTTCACCTATTTTAAGTTTTGAATATTAAAAAATAAACTTTCAAATCAAACCGTAAAAATTACAAACTTGTTTACCTGTTTTTTTGTGAATTTTTTCTCTTCACAACTTCACCTATTTCACCTAGTCTTGAAAATTAAAAAAAAAAAATTGCAAATCTACAACTTCATCTATTTCAAGTTTCGAAAATTAAAAAAAAAAACTTTCAAATCAAACCGTAAAAATTACAAACTTTTTTACATGTTTTTTGGCGAATTTTTTCCTTTACAACTTCATCTACCTCATATTTTAAATATTGAAAACATCTTTCAAATAAAAATTTAACAATTACAAACTTTACCTGTTTTTTTTTTAATTTTTTCTCTTCACAACTTCATCTAAGTATTTCAATTTTTGAAAATTGAGAAAAACATTCAAATCAAAACTTAAAAATTACAAACTTTTCTACCTGTTTCTTTTATTTTTTCTCTTCACAACTTCATCTATGGATCTGTGTGCGTGTGTTTAATTACAATTATTATATTTGATTGCATATTTTTTTAAAACTATTTTTTGTTTTATATTTTTTGCCCTCTTTTTCGTATGGTTACGTATTCGTTCAACAGGTGTTGGAGCCCTTGGCAATTTTGTTTTTTATTTTTTGTTGCCGCTCATGTTTTTGCTGGTTTTTCAGTTTTTGCTGTCTCTTTTTTTTCTTGGTTTCGCCAAGTTTTTCGTTTCTTCATTTATTCTGCTTGAAGTTTTTTATTAAATTTTGTATAGTTTTTTCTTTTCATTATTTCATTTTCGTATTTCTTTCATTTGAAACCATTAAAGTTTTGTTTGTGCTTAGGTTTGCATAAAAAATAAACATATAAAAAAACATTTGTGTTTGCTTCGCATTGGGCTGATGTTTGCTGCCGTCGACGTCCCCTACGTAGTTTTGCAGTTTTTGGGGCTTTGTGTGTTTTTTTTTCTTTCGTTCGCCCTCTCTGTGTGTTCATGCGGAAGTTGTTCGTTTAGGTTCTGGTTTGCTTCGCTATTAATTGTTTTCCATGAATTGTAAAGCTTCATATTGCTTTGCGAGTACCTTGCAATGCAATAAAGTTTTGTCTCATTTAACGCTGATTGGTGCAATGAATAAATTGAATTTGAAAATTATAATTTTTTGCAACACAAATTCCAATTTTGTTCTTGCTTTGTTAACTGTCACAAAGAAACAAAGCATACAAAGAAAGATGCCTAAACATATTTTGATATTAGAATCTTTTTCGCAAGAGATGAAAATACATTCTTCTCCATTGAGCTGACGAATTCTTTTGGGTTGAAACCATAACTTGTTATTCTGCCAGTAAAATGGCCTCAAGAATCTATCTATTGGGTAGTTTTTCTGTCCTTGTTTATTAAGCTTTCTGTAAGACCAACGTCACTGTCCATCTCTCTCCTATAAGCTATGATATGATTTATTTCCGAGTACATAGGTTCTTCTTACTAATGGTTAGTTGTCAAAGGGCTTCTTCAAAGTTGATGAAGATTGCCTTTGTCTCTTTTGTGGTATTTCGTAATTGTCAACTGGGCCTTAGACTGTCTCAGATTCTGGTCCATAGAGTTTAATTTGCAGTACCTTTTGATCTTCTTATTTTGCTTATTTTGCTCTGTTCCAACACTTCATCTAACTCACATCAGAGTCAGCCTGTTCGCTCTATCTTGTCTGGAATTGCATACAGTCCCTCCTGGAACTGGCGCGCCGATCAATGGTTACTCTTATTTGGGTTCCTGAGCATAGAAACAGTGAAGGTAACGAAAGAACGGACGAGCTTACCAGAAGAGGTTCCGCTCTTGATCAGAGGAATGTGTGAAAGGTCTGCACACCAATAAACCTCTTCAAAAGCGAGCTCTCCAAGGGCCTCTTAGCAAACACAGACATGACAGAGGCTGGACACATGCAGAGTTAGCAAATCAGTGGCGATTTATGTAGAAGCTGTTGGGACGAGAATGCAGTGGAATCAATCGAGTACCTGTTATGACATTGCAGGAACGACGGCTACAGACCCTTGGGGCCAGATTCGTCGATGGTCTTACGGAAATAGCAGAGGCACAAGTTACGGATCTACAGAATTTCCTTGCCAAGACGAAATGGTTCCCAAAATCCCGTCTGAATCTAAAGGGTACCCAACAGATAGGGAAGGACACCGCACCTAACCTAGAAAAAAAACAAATCGGTGGAATTGATTGATAAAAAGCGAGGTGATGTGGCCCAACTCTACGTGGGTATCACAGGGAATTGGCCTTTAGGAGAGGTATCAGGTATGCAACCAGAATGGGTATCCCTTATAAAAGCAGCTGCTGTTGCTGTTGCAATATAGCTGAGAAGGAATATTAGGTTAGGTTATGGTGGTGACCTCTGTAAGAGAAACACTCGGAGGCCTGAAAGGCCCATTGTGATACCACATATTTATTTATTTATTTATTTATTTAACAAGCCAATGAACATTTAGAACTTACTGACTAAAGGAAAAAAAAAAGAAAAAAAAAAGAAAAAGATCACACAAGTGAGGATAAAAGCTTCAACTTAACCTATGCAATAACAACTTTAATAATGTCCCTTTGGGAAGCGATACATCGAGATCTGGGACACTATTCAGTTCCGCAAGGGCTCTGGCCAGTGGCGCATTCTTAGCATAGTTTGACCTGAAAAAACTGATGTGGTATGTCTCTACGTGCCGTAGGTTACGTATTGGAACATTAAAAGCAACTTTACTCAAAAGGGTTGGGCAATCTATAGACCCATTTAATAGCCGTAATAATATTGCACCCGTTTTAGAAATGTGTATGCAACAAAATTTTTTCCAGCATATGTTACAGTACACATTTCAAGCAGATGTAGAAAGGGGAGGGCGAAAGGGGAGGGGACGGCGCTTGGCAGTTTTTTTCTTTCACACTTGGATGTTTTTGCCATTGCCTGCCAAGAGCGCACTTGTGCGGTTCTCATCTGTTTCATGTGTATAGCGATAGAAATAGATGAGCGTTTCCCGAGCTAGGAATCGAACCAAGCGCCTTGGTATGAGAAGCCAGCGCACTACCCTGAGCTGAGAAGGAAACGATCGAAAAATTTCCTCTGTACATGCCCGCCTCTAGCAAGAAGCAGGTTAGAGCGGCTAGGTAGACCTCTCTGCGGGGATATCAAAGAGGTCTCTTGGAGGAGAATCAGTGATTTTCTGGTTTTCATTAACGATTCGAAATGGATGTAAAACAGTCAGGGGTTTCGAGGTGTTTTTTATAAGCCGGAACCTGCAAGTGAATACCGAGAGAGTAGTTTCAAAACTATACGTCGAAACCATCGAAACCATCACCACCAGCCCTAACTAACCAACCACGCTGTTCCCACAGGTAACGTTACGAGTACATCCGTGGAGTTTCTGAACGCTTTCCATAGCCAGTTTAGAGGTCAGTGACGATTCCTGATATGAGAATGCCATTTGAGACAACTGACACTCAATTTGGTGATTGAGTACATGAGTTAATCCCATAATTTCATCCTGATATACAGACATGTATCCTTCTCTGCAACTCGGATTGTTTTCCCAAAAGATTTCTCCCTTCGCTCAACCCTTCATTGGAGACTCATTCACTAAGTCATGCTTCTGTCACCCACTATTCCCGAAAGCCATCTGCAATTTGTGTTTTGTTTTTATAACCTTTCATTCAAAACTAATTGAAAACTGAATTGTATTATTTTCAGTTGGACAAAATTCCATTCCCCGCTAACTACATTATCGGTTAGTTTTAACGCGCTCCACTTCAATTCACTAACTGCCGCTCTTTTGCCCTCTTTTATGCATTTCAGTGGCCAAATGTCGAACGAATTTTCAAGTTGAAATCGCTTGGCAAGTGCTCGACTAAACTTGTTGTTGACAATTTCCAATTTAGGTACTCAACGACAGCCATCGAACAATGCGCTCCTCGATGCGTCTTTGCTTCGATTGTGGCATAAATGTGGAAATGTTGTGGTGTTATTGGCAAGTGATGTTCTCGACGGCTGGCAGTGCTCACTCTGCCATTAACACACAACAATAACGATTTAATTTTAATATGGCAGCGTATGCCACGCATGCTGATGTCTGTCGCTGCTGCAATTACGCTCGCAACAATTTCATTTTGACTGACTCTGGCCAACCGGGCTAACAAAACCACATTGGCCCGCATGGCCAATGATGCCACTGTTTCACTGTCAGCGCAAATATAAAGTTGGCATTGTTGTTGTTGTTGGCTTATTGTCATTGCAAGCAGTCGACGTCAGCAGTGTTGCACAATGCACACTGACTAACCGACTGGCTGAATGACTAACTGGCTGTTTGATTCTCTGTTTGAGTGACTAACTCCGACTTTGTCTCTGCCGCTTTTAATCCAGCAGCCCATCGTTCGGTCGGTTGGCCGTTCGGCTTAGTCACTGGTCTAGTTGGCAACACTGTCTTAATAGCTATATCCATTTTGTCATTAGATTTCTGAGCGGTTTTTCTTCATTCATTTTAACCACTCGGCCCGATGTGCCACCGCTGTCGCCCTTAAGCAGTCGTCAGTCGTCAGCTTTCAGTTGTTTTTAGTTTTTTCGTTTCGTGCACTTACTAAAGTTGCTTTTGTTTGTATGTTTGTTGTTGCTGGTTTAATGGTTTGTTGGGTGTTGCTATTTGCAACATTAAAATAAAAGTTTCAACTGTCACCATTTTCAGCAGTGCACACAGTGCGTCCTGTGTGTGCGTTCGCCGAGCCCAAATGGCCACAACCCACTCTCGGCCCATCGATGCGAGTGTCTGTGCGTACTCGTCGCTGCAAGTATCACTAACTATTGTATGTGTGTGTGTGTGTGTGTGTGTGTGTGTAATAATGGTGTAAAATGGTTTGGCGTTGGGTAATTATGTGCATAATATTATCAACGTCATTAGTATGCATAATTACAAGTTTACGAAATTAGAAATAGGGACAAAAAACCAACAACAAAAAATATATAATTACAAAAACTAAGAAAACGGAAAATTACGCGAAGAGACAAATTTGTGGTGCTTGAGTTGAAAACTTTAACTATGATTTTTTTTTGCCATAAAATTGCATTTAAATTTAGTGTAGAATTGAAATATCAAAATATTGACGTTTTTATTGGAAAAAGAGTTGAAAGTTGAACCAAATGTATGGCAACTCTTGACATCATCAAATTGTTTTCCAGAGACTCTAAGTCTCTTTTAGCTGCGAAGACTGTCTGGTAGCGTCAGTTCCAGACATATCAAAAATTTAAAGATTTAATGGAAATCGAATTGAAAGTTAAACCAAATGTATGGCAACTCTTGACATCAAGTTTTCCCCAGAGACTCTAAATCTCTTAGAGCTACGAAGACTCTCTGATAGCGTCAGTTCCAGACATATCAAAATTGTGAGACTTTTATTGGAATAGAGTGGAAAGTTGAACTAAATGTATGGCAGCCCTTGACATCAAGTTTCCACCAGAGACTCTAAATCTCTTTTAGCTGGTTCCGGGCTTTTGTTTGTACTCAAATAATATAAAAATTTTGAGGCTTTCATTGGAATAGAGTTGAAAGTTGCACCAAATGTGAAACAGTCCTTGCCATCAAGTTTCCACCAGAGACTCTAAATCTCATTTAGTTGCGAAGACTGTCTGGTAACATCAGTTCCACACATATCAAAGTTTTGAAGCTTTCATTGAAATTTAGGTGAAAGTTGAACCAAATGTATGGCAGCCCTTGACATCAAGTTTCCCCCAGAGACTCTAAATCTCTTCTAGCTGGTTCGTGGCTTTTGTAAGCGAAGACTATCTGATAGCGCCAGTTCAGTTCAGCGCTAGTTGAAGACTGTCTCTCAACATTTTGAGGCTTTCATTGAAATTGAGTTGCAAGTTGAACCAAATATATGGCAACACTTGACATCAAGTTTCCCCCAGATACTCTAAATCTTTGTTATCTCTTTAAGTTGGTTCGTGGCTTTTTTAAGGCGAAGACTGTCTGGTAGTATCAGTTCCAAACATATCAAAATTGAGTGGAAAGTTGAACGAAATGTATGTCGACCCCTTGACATCAAATTTCCCCTAGAAATTCTAAATCTCTTCTAGCTGGTTCGCTGCTTTTATAAGGCGAAGACTCTCTGGTAGTTTGAGGCTTTTATTGAAATTCTAGTTCCAGCAGCTGATTCTAAGTCACTAATATACTGAGCACTAACCTCATCGCTCTCTTGACAGATGCCGACAATGGCCAAGGGACGTTTCTCAGTTCGGTTAACGTTGGTTGGTTGATTGGCTAAGTGGCTGCTACCTCAGCTACAGAGGTGGCACAATTAAACATAAAGTGTCATTTTGGTGGCACATCTTCTTTTTGTGTTGATACTGGCTGCTATTTTAAATTCACTTTGTTAGATCCATGAAGTGTAGAAGTTTCCTGATCTTCATAGTTGAAATTGTTCTTAAGTCTTTTGGGAAGAGACTTGCTAAACCCGGGCATGTACACAGAAAGTGCGCCAATATGTTTTTCTGGTTCTCCTCGCCTTAGCCATTTTAACCTAACCTTATTTAACCTAACAATCTCCCTTATAAGCAGCTAAAGTGCTACTACACAGATGGCCAACACCTCCACCTGAAAGACTGTCATTTGTTTGTCAAGTGCGAAAAAGACGCCTCTCTCCCGAGCTGGTGTCCATCAGTGACCTTCCGTGGACGATGTGGTCGGTCCAGCCAAGTATTAAAGACATAATTAACAATTTAACAATTATAATTAACAATAAATGAAAAAATAATTATTCAAATTAATTTTAGTAGTTATATTTAATGAAAAATTTTTATTATTTATTCATTAATTATTTAATACCTACATTTTTATTATTATTTTCTTAACAAAATTTTCACAGTTATTGAAATTTTATTCACACAACTTCAGCGCCATCTCATCACATTTTTATATGCAATCATAATTTGCATAGATTTTATTGTTGCTTTATGTACAGAAATATAGTTGTTGTTGTTGTTTGTGAATCATTGCAACACACTCACATTTGGCTGGCTATTGTGAATTTCTTCGTTTTTTGTTTTCTTATATTTTGTTTTTGCTTTTAATTAGTTTCATTAACAGCGCAAAATTTACATAGTCACGTGATTTGGATTTAATGGATTTTTGATGAGCCAAATGATATGGCAGCATAATGCAAGTGGTAATGCTTAAATGTTGTTGTCATGAAACGACTTTAAGTTTTTCTTCAAAAGTATAAATTTTAATATTGTGTCATTTTTCTTAAAAACCAAAATGTCGGTATGATGAAAAACTAAGGATTGGTTCGGTGATTTGGGAGTTTTGCGCAGCTGCATTCTATACGTTTTTGTATTGCAAAACTTTATGTAAAATGACAAAGAATTGTGCCAGTAATTTTCGATCAAAAAGAAGAAATATAATCGATGCTATCTATCACTCTTATCGTTTTTTTCTTTCAATTCACTTTGCTTGGGAGCATAGAGGCTCAACAAACCTCTCTTTAAAATATTTTAGTTTAATGTTTTTTTTTTATAAAATTTGGTTTAATGTCTCATAACTCATTGAATCATGTGAACGTCAGCATATCAGTTCCATCTACTTTTATAAAAATTTTTTCTAAAGTTCACAGCACTCCAAAGTATTTCATTTAAAGTCTCCTACCAAAAAAACTAGTTTTTTGCTCAGAAGTTTTTTTCCGGAAAATTTAAAAAGATTTTGGCTTAAATTAGCTGTGGCCAGTAATGGCAATTTGTGTAAAATTTGAAAGCAATTATTTTTGATTTATGATTTTCTCTGCGGTTTGAGTGTTGGTGTTGACTTTCTGTTTGCAGTTGTTGTACTTATTGATTTATCAGCATCTTGCAGCATAGTTGCCGGCAACTTACTGGTTAAAGTTGGATCGCTGGTAAATACTGGAATTTGTAGTTAGGGTCGACAAGGTGGCGTCAGCAATTAAAATATTAAAAATACGTTTGTGTCGTTTTGTAGTCAAAAGACATTTGTAAAACACAAATTGAATTGGTAAAGCAGAGTGTTTCTTGGATAACAATGAAACCATTGCTAATGAAATGCTGGATTTCTAATTGCTAAGACCTACTGGACACCGAAAGCTAGAAATGCTTAAAACTTTGTAAAGCAAAAGTAGTCAAAGTTTACGAAAACTGAGTTAAAAAAAATAATAATGATAATAATAAATAAAGTTAAAATTTAAAATGATAAAAAAATGTATGGTTGATTTTATTAAAATTTGACTGAAACTGTATACTGTATACTTGTTTTTAGGCTTAAATTTTGTTTAGGAATTGTCTGATAATTTTGGAAGGATTCACGTGCTATGATATCACATTTACCCTAAACAAATTCTTAACCCTTAGTTTATCACGGTAGATTTCGATTTTCTCAAAAAATGAAAAGCACATTTTAATTATTTCCCGATAGAAGTGCTTTTTGTCTAAGTTTGAAGTCAAAAGAACCAATAAATCGTGTTTCTCCATACAAACTGTTAACCCATTGTTGACCCCGTTAGATTTTGATTTTCAAAAAAGTGAAAAACATGTGTCAAATTATTTCTCACTACGAGTACATTCACAAAATTTGAAGTCAGTGGCCCCATTAATTCATGTTTTTTTTACCAGGGACTTAACTATTATGAGTTTTTTAAGAAATTAATTGCAATGTAACTATTACAATGCAACATCAATTTTATTTGTTGATTATAATTATTATTTGTGACAATTAATTTTTACGTTGCATAATAACTGTTATGAGAAATAAATATTTTTTTCATTCTCGATAATTATTATTTTGGGATTTTTTTTATTTACGTTGCTTCATAACTTTTATTTATGACTTTTTTATATACGTTACCGATAACTATTATTTTGAGAAAATTTTTTTTACGTTGCTTCATAACTTTTATTTATGATTTTTTTTTAATTTACGTTGCCGATAACTATTATTTGAATGACAATTTTTTTTACGTTGCCTCATAACTTTTATGAAAAAAATTTTTTTTATTTACGTTGCCTTACCACATTTTGAGTCTGAATTGATTTTTAATTGTTTAGTTGTGGGTGGAAATTAGGTTTCTGCAGTTAATTTGCGTTTGTCAATTTAGAACAATTAAAACTTAATTCATATCCAAAATGTAGTAATTCAACGTAAAAAATTTGTTTTTCAAAATAATAGTTATCGGCAACGTAAATGAAAAAAAAATCATAAATAAAAGTTATGAAGCAACGTAAAAAAAAATATGTCTCAAAATAATAGTTATCGGTAACATAAATTAAAAAAGTCATAAATAAAAGTTATGAAGCAATGTAAAAAACAATATTCTTAAAATAATAATTAATTAATTACATGATAATAGTTATAGCCGACGTAAAAATTTCTTATTGGGAATAATTATTATAAAGCAATAAGTATAGAAATTTCTTAAATTAGGGCAATTTTTTTATTCCCAAAAATATGGATAATAATTATTTTAGGTCTCTGTTTTTTACAGTTTCGCCATACAAACTTTTAACCGGTCGTTGACGCCGTCCGATTTTAATATTCGGAAAAAATGAAAAACACGTTTCGAGTTATTTTACATTTGAAGTACTTTCACCAAGTTTGAAGTCAAAAGACTCAAACAAATTTGTTTCTCCATACATACTTTTAACCCGTCGTTGATCCAGTTAGATTTCGATTTTGAAAATAATGAGAAACGCGTGTCCAATTTTTTTATTTCAAGTATTTTTACAATTTTTGAAGTCAATAGGCCTATCGGTTCATGTTTTTTCGAGTCTACCGTTAAACAAATCTTAACCCATTGTTTGTCCAGATAAATTTTGATTTTCGAAAAATTATAAAATACGTGTCGAATTATTTTTGATTTAGAGTATTTTCAGGAAGTTCGAAATCAATATGTCTCTTAAATCACTTTTCTTCATACAACACCTTCACACATGTTTTGCACTTTTACACCCCGAATTTCCAAAAATCCCGTCTTAGCGGAGGTTCATTTTTCAAGATGTACCTACAGTTAAAATTTCATGTTTGTAGCTTCAGCGGTTTGGGCTGAGCGATGATGAATCAATCAATCAATCAGTCAGTCAGTCAGGACAAACAATCTATGTATATAAAAATGGAGGCGGTACCACGCCCCCTTGTCCAATGCTCACAAATTTCTTCTAGTCGTATTGTGCTACTATGTGGAAAGTTCGTACCAAGTTTCACTGATGTGTGTGTGTGTACTGCATAACTGTTGGATCATAAAAAATGTGCCACGCCCCTTGACCAACGCCGATCAAATCTCATCTCAAACAACGGTACACCAAATTTCAATGCTGTGCGACTAACAATTCGGAGCTATTCCATTTAAAAGATTTGCGTTGTATGGGCGGTGCCACACCCCTTTGTTCAATACCCACCCCATTCCCTCGGGCGAAGGACATGATTAAATAGTACGTTTGTACCAAATTTAAAATTAAAAATGTATTCTTGTGGTGCCACGCCCCGTTTTCCCGACTTCTCTTTTTTCCTAAACCTTCACGTAACAATTTCAATTAAATCCGCCGAAGGAAGTATCCAAGTTGTTCCAGTCGTTTTCAAGTTTTAACCCTTTCAGTCACAATGTCCAATATATTGGACTACAGCCCATACAATTCATACAGAACGGGTTTATTTTCATGTCGGAAAGGGTTAAGCAGCCGAACGGACCACGATTCATTTTTATATATATAGATAATAGTATCCAAATTAGTATTGCAATTTAATAGAATTAAAATTGTATATAAAAATCTTGTAAAACATTACGCTGGCAACTATGCTGCGCTTGTTTGCCATCTTCAACATTGGCGAACAGTTTTCGTATTTCTTTCTAATGAAAACGAAAATGCAAAAAAGCTTTGAAAATTAAGGCCCCGCACAGTGGAAGCAAAGAAGAGAAATGAAAATAGAAATACACAGCGACAAAAGCAACAAAAAGCACTGGAAGATGGAAACGAAAGAAAAGAAAAGACTGACTGGATAGAATGTATGAACAATGAAGAAAAAAGAAAACATATGAAGAGCAGACAAAGAGTTTCGTTTGCAAGTTAAACAACAACAATCATAACACAGAAAGCAGAAAAGCTGTGCCAACATGCAACCGAAACAATAACAACAACAACAGCAACTCGAAAGCAAAACAACGCACCAGCTGTGCGTTGTTGCTGCGCACAGATAGCAACGAAATATTCAGGCAAGTAAGATATTGGGTGCAAAAACAACAAAACCAACAACAATAGTATGAAATGGTAACGAAAAGTAAGAAACAAAAAACTATAAAAGCTCTTTTCGAAAGCCAGCACCAAGACGAGGCAGCACAAGAAGAAGAAGAAGAAGAAGAAAATGATGATAAAGTCGAAACAGAGAAAATAGAGCTAAAGATTAGTGAGAGATTTACTAGTGACAACGACGAATGACTGAAAGTAAATTCGAACAAAAACTTTTGGCAAACGAAATTGAAATACGCTCTTCAATGCACGTCGACGGCTGCTCTGGTTGGACTGTTGGCGCTCTTTGATGCAAAACGGTTGTGACTTGATGCGGAGCACGCAGTTAGACCGCACAACAACAACAACAACATCGACAGACCAACATGTGTTTCGTCATCAACGAAATCATTTTTAGTTTTTGTTGCCTTCATTCATTTGCTTGCTTTGCGTGCGCACTTGAGCGCAATGAAAATTTTCTAAAAAAAAAAAAAAAGAAAACGAAATCAATTTAATGTTGGCAAAAATATTATCAAATTCATTAATTTTGTTTAATTGCACTGAACTTTTAGTGGTAATTTTGCTATAATTGGTAAATTTCTTTATGCTGTGTGACTATGTTTTTGTTGTTGCTCGTTTAATTTGTTTGTTGCTAGCTTGCAGTATTTTATTTGTGCTTTTCGCTTCTTCATTTCGTATTCCAATCCGCCATTAAATTCAATCCAATTGCATTTACGTTGCCTACGAACACACGTTCATACGTACGCCTGACGAGTTGTATCTATGAGATACGACCGCTGCTGGCAATGGCAGAGTGCACTGTGCAGAGTGCACAGCAAGCAAGAGAGCGCGCTGGTCAAAGAGAGAGTGCGAGAGAGCGCGCCGCAAATGCCGGCTATTTGTGCGCTGCTCGCCAATTCGGCAGCGCGCTGTCAGCGGCCAATTGTGGCGCTGTATGCGGAAAAGATGCAGATACATTTGACTGCAGCATTGCCAGCCCAAATTAATCGCATTCCCACTGCGAGCGTATGTGTGTGTGCGTGCGAAAAATTCCAACGTAGCTCCACACCGCCCAGTGCTCCTCGCTTCTGCTGCCGCTGCCGCTGCCGTTGCCGCGCCAACGTTTCGCCGACGATGGGGCGCGCTCGTTGTCGCGCTGTTCGCTCGCGTCCGTCCGCGTATCTCAGCCGCATTGCTACTCGCACTTTTCAGTTCGAGTTTGTATTTCGTTTGTTACGGATGGGAGGCAGTTTATCGTGTCGCGCGTACGCGACTTAATTTTTTTCAAGCATATTTGTGAAGAAAAGCAACAAATTGATCACCAAAAGAATCTCATTTTCCAAATATAAATTCAATGCAAAAAAGTTTCATACACGCAAAACGGGAAATTGTTGTTCTTTCTTCTGTTATTTACAATTTTTACCAAAAAAAAGTATAAATAAATAAGAAAAAATTACACAAAAGCGCAAGAGAAAAGCTTATTGCAAAGCGTAAAAGTTCGTCGTCGTCGTCGAGTTGCAGTTACCGCTGGAGAAGTGTGTAAAATCGAAGATCTCGGGCAAAGTGAGTGGTGAGGGCGCGCCGAATGGGCGTCGTTGCAAAGTACTCGAAACGTCAGTGTGCGGTGGCAAATTTTCTAGAAAATCTTTAACAAAAAGAAAATGTGAAAATCTGTACAAAAATATAAGCAAACATCTTCGTTGTCGCCTGCGTATTTTGTCTTCTTCATTTATTTTCGTTTGCTGTTGTTGTTTCTCGGTGTTTTTTTTTCGACTGCGCTGCTAGCTGGCAACTCGTCACTTGTGTCGGCACTGCGGCCGCCGCTGCCGCCACCACCCGCTGCCCCAAGGCTGTGTGTGCGCGACTTTCCATTGTGCTGCGAACGTTACGGAATTTCGCTCAGTGCGCGCCAGCCGCACGGAACGAAACGAAACGGAACCGAACGTAGCGTAGCGCGCGCGCTCGCACGGTCGGCTCGTTGTACGTTGTCGTAGGCAACACGTCGACGGCCCCAACGTTGTGGCCGTCTCGCCTATGTCAGTGCCGTCGCTGTTGCGTAGCGGCCACTCGTCAAGTCTCTCCGCATCGCTCGTTCGCTCGCTCGCTCGGGGCCGTTGTTGTGGACAATTGCGTTGCCCCACGTTTCGGTACCGCTGCGTTCGTTTGCCCCACTGGGCGCTCGTTCGAAAATTGCTCGTTCGTTCGTTTTTCATGGTTGCTGCTTACGTATCGCAACTCGACTCTCGTCGCGTTTCGTTGCAGCGCAACATTCGGCGTGTTCCAATGCCGCCGCGTGTCGCTGGGTGGCGGAGCAGAGCGCCAATGAGAGCGCGCACATAAAATCTGTTATTTTTTTATTAAAATTTTATGGGCACTTTTTGTTTTTGTTATTGTTTTTTTGCGTTTCAAATGCGAGTGTGTGCAATTTTCGCCACATACTCGCAATAGCAACAACAAAACTAAAATAAATTACAGTAAAATAAGGCGAGCAAAAATTTCGCTTGCCACTTTCTTACACAGTTTGCAAATATGATTTTTTATTAAAAATGTAACAAAAACAAAATATTAATTAATATAATATTAAATAAAATATTAAATAAAATATTAACAAAATATTAAAATATGAATATGAATTTTTTAAAATGCTATTTTCGCTCTCTGCGCTCCTAACCTCCACTCAAGCTGGCCTTACATTTTAAAATAATGCAAACAAGTTTTTTTTACATAAAAAATTCACATATTTTCTAACAATTTTCTTGTTCTCTCTATTCGAAAGCAGCAAACGAAAGCAAGTTAGAAAAGTTACAAAAATTTATTGTAAAATTGTATACAATAACCAATCATAACAACAGCAACAACAACAACAACAAATTGTAAGTGCATTCTGGTGAAAAATCAAGTTACAAATTTATTGCAAATAATTACAAAATAAAAAATTTAATGAAAGCATTAAAATAAATGTTAAAGCTATAAAAAAATATTGAAAAAGATAATTATTTAAATATTAAAAAATATTTAAGAATACAAAAATATTTAAGTATAAAAAATGTTTAACATGCAGCAAGGAAAATACAAAATAATAATTGAAAATTCGTCATAATAAACAAGTATTTATTGTGCTTATTGCGTACCACTACAACAGTAAAATACAATTGCAACAACAACACAAATTTCCAAGTGTCTAAAACAAATCGGTTTCATATTTATGCATTAAAATTAGGCAAGAGAAAACCAAATGAGCAGAAAAATTGTTAAATATACGCAAGTTATATGCATGGAAAGCAACAACAAATGATAACAAAATTACAAAAAACATTTCAATAAAAGTAATTTTATTTGAAACATGATTACTTAAACTTAGTGAAGCATTTGTTTGCTTTATATGTATAAACAAACCCATACACACTCAAATGCACACAACTCGGTTGATGTTAACATTATTCAGATGTGCTTCTTGATTCTTAAATCGGATTATAAGACACTAAATGAAGCCGCTTCTTCAGGCGCTGAATACAAACAATAAACGCAGGTATTTATGGGTCAATAAGAAATCAATTCTATATTTAAAATTTCATAAAAATTGATATAATTTGTGAGGGTTTAGGTGAAAGTGGCTCTTTGGAAAACCGAAGCCGCAATGCCACCTAAGATTTCACTATACAATGCTTTGATTAGGTTGTGGCGTCCACAGGATCTCATTTAAGGGGGCTCGCAGATATTTGGCTTTTGAACTCCCATAACCTTCCATTGCATAGGACAGTGCTGCCACCTAATGTCTAACCTCACAAGGCTTTGATATTGTTATGTAATACAGGCTAAGGACTAAGTGATCTATCAGAGATGACACTACTTGACACTGAAGTTATGCTCATGGCTCATAAAGGACATTTTTTTCAATACTTTACAGCATCGATTAATCGAAGTTAAGTAGGATACTCTTATAGTCTTCTTCTCGCCTTCCTGATTCTTCTTTTTGAGTCAACACAATGGTGTTTGTTGAAAAGATGTTAACTTTTTAAGTCTAAGTCAGCTATACGGGAAGTTAAACTAGCGGACGTGAAGACCGATAAACTTCAGTAAGACTTAATATTTACGAACATTGTATGCCCCTAAACGAAAGATAGAGAAAAAGGAGTGATAGGAGTGGACAATTTTGCATGGAGTCTGGCATTTTGTCCCCTTCAAAACTTCGATTAAGAAAACTTTTCAGAAATCTGAGGACATTGACTCAGACTCATTGGTTCTTGAGTCTGATCTTTGGCTCTGGGTTGATATAATTACCCTCTGAGCACAATTAAATAATTCTTTTAAAGCTAGCGCCGGCTTTGAATTTAAGAATTTCAAAATTAAAATGAATTTTTTTTTGCTATTTCAAATTTGAAATAAACTTAAAAGTAATACACATATAAATGTTGTAAGTCAAAATTTAACTTAGGTTAGGTAAGGTTACGATAGCTGCCCCTGTAGATTAACTTAGGCCTATATAAGGTTAGGTTAGGTTGAAGTGGCTGCCTCTGTATGAGACACACTTAGGCCTCTTAACGGGCCCGTTGTGATACCACAGGATTCCACCCGTTTGAAATGCGTATGCAACACTGTTTTTTCAACATGTGATACAACACACATTTCAAACGGATGGGGAAAGGGAGGGGAGGGGACCTACAGTTTAACGCCGAATCCGAACGGCGATGGGCAGTTTTTTCTTTCACACTTGGAGGTTTTGCCATTGCCTGCCAAGAGCGCACTTGTGCGATTCTTGTAATTCTCATTCCCTTCATGTGGATAGCGACAGAAGTAGATGAGTGTTTTTTCCAGCCCTAGCCAGGAATCGAACCCGGGGCGCTCGGTATGAGAAGCCAGCGCGCTACCCGCTGAGCTATCGAGGCCGACTAGGCCTATATAAAGTTTAATATAAATTTCATTTGAGTAATTGTACCAACAATTTTTGACACTCATTCAAACTGTACTGTACAGACAAATTTTAAAACAAAAATTTCACAATGTCTCTGGTAGAGAATTTGCTTTCCAAATAGAAAACGCTGATTTGTCTACGTGCAAAAGATTGCAATGCTTTTAAGTTTTAATAGACTGGTCCGAAATCTTTCAATTCAGTTCTAATCTTTTTCGCAATTGATAACAATTGTGTGCAATTTTTTAGCACTCATTTGATTCGCATTCCTTCTCTTATTCTTATCTCGTTTTTGGTATGTTTTACTGATACAAGTCTTGATAATATGATATCAGTTTTTGGCGATCCTTTCTTCTCTTTTCATGACGACTATCGGCTTGCGTCAGGTGAAATATTATCAATACAAATTAGTTGCATGATTAGACATTTCCGAAAATCATAAATAAAAGTTTAAGTTGTATAACATTCAATAGAATTCATGACACAAAAGCTTTGGAAAGACTAAAAAACTTGTATGTACATAAATAGCAATTTTCGACCATCAAAAATTGTTGCAATGTTTACGTTGTATAACATTCCATAGGATTTAAGGCACAAAAGCTTCGGAAAGAATGATTTTAAGTTCAATTAAGGAAGTGAAAAAATAATGACTTAAAGTTCAATAAAGGAAGTACTAAGATGCCTTTAAGATTAAAGCTATGGCCTTTTAATGTTGTTTCAAAAGCATCGACAAAAGCATCGTAAAGACCGATTTGAAGTTCAATTAATGAAGTGAGTACCTTAAAGATTAAAGTGATGGTCTTTTAATGTTAATTGAAATCCCAAATATTCTGATTTTGTAATTTTTGTAATTTGAATAAATCAATCCATTACTGATTCTTTCTATGTTTTTCATGAAAATTATGGACTTTCTTCATGTGAAATAATTTTTCCATTTCAACTAAGTCGTATAATAAAATATTTTTAAATATTATAAAACCAAAATTTACTGGTACTGACTTATTACTGAATACTGATTTAAAGTCCAATAAAGTGGGTGCATACGTTTAAGTTTAAAATTATGCCCTATTAACTGTCATAAATATTTTATAAATAAAATTTATAAAATATAAATTAATATTTGATATATATTCTGCTTGGTTTCAAACTTGAATTAATTGTTTAAATTCAATCTAAGTGCCTTTATTGCTATTTAAGTGATATAAAAATATAATCATTCTATTTAAATCCACAAACTGAACAAACAAACAATGATTTGAAAATACCCAAGCAAAAAGTTTCGCTATGACAAATACAACGAAAAATACATTAAAGTCATTCAATGGACATGTATGGATCTACTAAAAGAGATCTGAAAGATGCTCGGCAGAAGAGTTGTATTTTGTTGAGAGATTATTATGAGAATATATTTAGTTTGAGAGAGCATATATTTATGTAGGTAACTTGGTGCGGTGAATTGATTTTCATAGACAAATATTTTTAAATTAAACAAATTAATTATCATTGCGAATTATTTGTCATTCATTAGTTAATTACTTAATTGTAAGCTCTCGAATTGCGACTTAAGAAGTTTTAGATAATAAAAAAATAATAATAAAATAACAATAAAGCTTTTTCGACCAGCGATTGTTCTCAAAAACTTCGTAATGCCTAAAATAATTGCCTAGAAAATATGTTAATTACCAGCTTTAATCTTTCTAATTCTAATTTATTACTTTTTGCAGTTTTAATATATTTTTTAACATTTTTAAAAGTTAATTGCATTTGTTTTATTTCCATTTTCAAATTTTCATTCAACTTTTATACCCATTCAATAGTTTTTCTTTAGCATTTAATTTCCCTTTTCTCAAAATTTCTGCAATGGCTGCCAATGGTCCAAAGATCATTTCTATTTGACAATAAACGTTAACAAAACTACAAAAATTTACTCACTCACCTTTTGGCACTCTTTCGCCGACGCTCTCCAAGATCTCGTCATAGCTATGTGGCCGAGTATTTAAAAGTGCTGCTAAAACGAGCGCCCATTAGTGTCGAAGCAACAACAACAACAACACCAAGCAACTAAATAGATTTTTAGCAAATTTTTCACGCACTCCATGGCTGCCTGCTCGCCGTCTGTCGTAGTTATTCAACACTATTCTAGATATTTTACGTCACAAATTCACAAATTCTATTCGTCTGTGCAATGAGCGAAAAAGTATGAGGTATCCCTAGTGCCGTGTACCGGGTGTGTTGCTCGTAATAGAAATTTCGCATATAAATAGGCACTTTAAATAAACGAAAATACAACAACAACAACCAGACCGTAGCGAAGTAACACCTAAATGTTTATAATATATGCGAATAGTGATACGAGGTGTGTGTGTTGGCTCGATGGCCGGCCCGCAGTGGGCACTGGCTGGCTGGCTGGTATCATATGATATGCTGTGGTGGTGTGTCGACCGCCAACACACCACACACAGCTGAGTTGAGTTTGCCCGCTTGCCATGGCGGCGGTCGCCTTCGGTTGTTCTACTCGTACATACATATATAGGTTTTTGTTGCCATTGTCTGTCTTTCTTGGTTGGTTGTTGTTGTTTTTTTCTACTGTTGTCGTTCTGTTGTTGTTTTCTGATAACATTTAAACCAAATTAAAGAAAATTCCAAACATTTTCTGCATATTAAAACGACACATCTGGCTAGTGTACGAATTAAGCTCAGGCATGATTTCTTTCGTTATATTATTCGGATTTGCTGACTCTTTTCGGTATCAGCAACAACAGCAACAACGCCACTGCAAATCATGAAAATAACACAGCGCCTCATACGCTCACTTAGTACAGTGCCTGCCTTTGTATATTTTGGAGGAAGTGCATGCCTGAAGTTAGTGATTCGCTTGCCGCTTGCTGTTGTATTAATAATTTTCGTGCTGATAAAAATAGCATTCACAGTCTAATGTTGAACAATAAAAAAATTAAGTAATTAATAGACGCGTAATGGTGCTGATAAATTGCATAAATCTTGAGAATTGTTGTGGGTGAAAGTGTTGTAGACGAGCCAGCTGACTAGTCAATTGGATGCGTAATAAACGAATTGATGATTCGATTTTTTGTAATACTGTCAGGTGAGCAGATAGAAAGCGTTAGAAAGCAATTTGTTTTGGAATCAACAACAGTACAAGTGTTTTGAAGAATTCATTTGATTATTAAAAGGAAGTTTTTTGAAGAATAATTTATGAAAAAATTAATAAATAAATAACTTAGTAAATAAATAGATTAAACACATAGATTAAATTTTGACGTAGATATTGGTTAATTCAAACTCAGCTTAAGTATTTGAAATATTTAACTTAGGTCTTACGTTAGGTTATGTTGCGGTGGCTGCCTCTGTATGAGACACACTTAGGCCTATATGGGCCCGTTGTTATACAACAAATTCCACCCGTTTGAAATGTGTATGCAACACTGTTTTTTCCAACATGTGATACAACACACATTTCAAACGGATTGGGGAAGGGAGGAGAGGGGACCTACGTACAGTTAGGTCTTAGTCTGTAGTGTTTTAAGGTAGACCAAAGAAATGTAAGAAAAAGAATTATAAATAAATAAATAAAAAAATAAAATAATATATAAAAAATAAAATAAAATAAAAAAATAAAATTAAATAAAATAAAAAAATTAAATAAAAGAAAAAATAAAATGAAATAAAATAAATTAAATTAAATTAAAATAATAACATAAAATAAAATGAAATAAAATAAAAAAAAAACAATATCATAATAATATTTGAAATATTTAACTTAGGCTTTCGTCTGTAGTGTATTAATGTAGACCAAAGTAATGTAAGAAAAAAATTGTAAATAAATAAATAAAAAAATAATATATACAAAAAATTAAAATAAAATGAAATAAATCAAAATAATAACATAACATAAAATAAAATAAATTAAAATAATAAAATAAAATAAAATAAAATAAAATAAAATAAAAAAAAAATAAAAGAAAAGAAAATAAAATAAAATAAAATAAAATAAAATAAAATAAAATAAAATAAAATGAAATGAAATGAAATGAAATGAAATGAAATAAAATAAAATATATTTTAATAATAAATGATAAAAATATATTTTATATTTATATATTTTATATATTTTATTTAATAAAATATATTTTATTTTACAATACAATAAAATAATATAAAAAAATAAAAATAATAAAATGAAATAATAAATAAATAAATACATAAATAAATAAATAAAAAAGAAATAAATAAATACATAAATAAATAAAAATATAAACCAATAAATAACTAATTAAAAATAAAAAATAAATAAATAATACATGAATAAATAATAATGGTTCCATCAATTTCAATCAAACCCATCCTTATAATTGTTTGCTCTACCAATAAGCTAGAAATATGAAATATAAACATTGGTTTCTTTTTTAGAAAATGTACTTTCATAAACAAGGAATCGTCATAATTCAGCCGTAAAAGGGATCAAAAATGGATTAAGCTGCTATAAAAAGAAACATGAAACATTCCTTCAAACTTGAACTTCCAATCAACCTGTTTTGCATCTGATGGAATAAAAAGTGGGATTAACAGTTTTTTCCAATAAAAGTGCACAAATTAATTTAAAAAAAAAAAATTATTGCATTCACAAGCACGAAGTTAAATCGCTGCTGAGCTTCGCTAGGAGTACTCACATTCTAACCGATGGCTTTGACGGCGATTAGGGAACTAGGAACCCAACAGGTCTGCGGCTTTGAAAACCCCAGTGAAGTAGTAAAAAAAAAACCCGTACAACCACAACGACTGACAATTTATAGTCATTTCTATATAAATGATAGTATACAATATTTTTATTGTTTCTTTTTCAGTTTTACACTCAACCTCAATGCACTGATAAGAATTTTAATCAAAAGAACTTGAGCTAAATTTTTTGTTGGCTTAACCAACTGCGGTAAAGATTTTATTAATTTATAAGTTGGCAGTTTTGCCAAAAGAAAAACTGCCAACTTAAGCTTCAAAACTGGCTGTCAATTGCATGTGACTTCAAAATGCTGACAGTGCATGTTGCTTTAATTTTGATCATATCAAAAATTGTCACTTTAAAATTAACTCTTTCAGCAGAAGAAACTGCAGAATTAGATTAAATAAAAACTAAAATAAAATTCTTACTCTCGCAAAATTTCGCATATCAGAATTTGGCAAATCTTCAAATTTGTCAACTCAATGCAGATTTAACAAAATCTCAACCATTTCAAGCCACTTGCCAACCGTCTTGGCTAACTTGGCTATAACTAACTTGGCGATTCGGACATTATTACGCGACGATTACATAATGTCAATAAGTAATTCTAACTCAACTGGGGCCATAGAACTAGCCAACTCACCAACGCTGAGCGCCAAACGAGCGCCAACCATGCATCCATCCGTCCAACCGTTCAGCAATAACTAACGAGCCAGCGCACGATTCAACCGACGAGTACTGACGGCGAGCGAGTGCGGAGCGCAAATATCTCGCGCCCGAGTTTAGCCGCTGCTGCCTAGCCGGACGTCACGACGGATCTCGTAGCGTTAGCTACTAAAACGGCTAACTCTTTTCGATGGTTGTTAGTTTGTGTGTGGCTTTCGTTGTTGTTGTTGTTATGGGTGGTTTTGAAATGCCAAATGGTTGTCTCGCTTGCACTTGCATGCGTCGGCCAAGCATCTTCGCCGGAATACAAGCACACATACACACACAGGAACAAATGTGCTCCAAACGTGTGGAGCCGCATTGGAGCTGGCACACAACACACCACACCACTGTGCCGCACAGTGGTGGAGTGCTACTACAATCGGCCGCTAGTCGCTCACGCCAACACTGACAGTGCCAACTTTGATTTCACGACAACTTTGCGTTTCATTAACTCGCTGTTTGTTGGTATGTGAGATTTGGTTGTGTTACGATTAGCTTTTTTCAAAATTATATGATTTTTCAATACGCTGCTCTTGTTGTTGTTGTTGTCATGCGTTGCGCGTAGAAGCAACTGTCCAGCCATTTTTTGGCTCGGCCGTCATTTGTTTTGGCCAATTAGTTTGGTTCTAAGCGCAGTTTCTGTGCCGTCGCTGCCACTTACGGCGACTGCTTTGACTGCTCGTCGCTTTGATCAACTTGACATTGCCGCTTGCGCTCATTTTGAGCCAAAATTTTGTTGTGCTGTTTGTACTTTTTGGTGTTGTTGCTGTCAGAATGCTTATTGTTGATTAAATTTTGCTATAACAATCCAAATCTTTTTGTTTTTAACTTGAAAATTTCGAAAATCTTTTTCTTAAGAGCGTTGAATTCTTTCTGTTTGGTGCACACAATTTTTGGCATTTCTTGTTCATGTTGGGAGTTCTTTTTTTTTATTATTTTGGTTTGTGCTCGCTTTGACATTAATTTTTGCTTGACACTTTTTAATTACTTGACTATGGTTCCAATGTGTTTTTCACTGACAGCCGTTTGACTAATTCTGCCTGTTCATTATTGTCACTTATTTTGTTATAATTTTTGTAGAATTTTACTCAATACCATTGATTGGTCTTTAATGTTTTTGTAGGCAGTTGAGGCTGTTACCTTTTTGTGTATAATTAACTATTATTGTTCATAGTGTGTTTATTTTCCTAATTATTTTCATAACTTTTTTGTTGATCAACTTGTTGCCAATTGTAATTTAGAGCGTGTTTAATTTCGGTTATAACTAAACCGGTTATAACTAAACTTGAATGAATGCCAGTTTGTACACACATATATACAATGTAAATATGTATGTTAATAAATGTAAGAGATATGTAGTATCCATTATAAGCTGTAAGTATGTATGTATAAGTTTGATCCAGCATACCTCAAGTTTATAGAAGTTGTCAGGAGAATGTTTTACGCCAACCAATACCAGTTGAAAACAAATTCTTTTTAGGAAAATATTTGTAATTAGAATAATTGCCTATTAAAACTTACTTGTTGGGGTTTCTTTTCAAAACTGAAGCTTTTTCTTACGAAGAGAAACTTTTGTTGAAAGTCTGAAGCATTTTCTTACCAAGAGAAGCCTCTGTTTAAAGGCTCAAATGGCCAATTCAAGAGCCTTCAAAATCAAGAACATTAGATGTTAGATGTGCTATTATATCAATCTTTTGTGTCCTAAAGTTCTCAATACTCCTTATAACATTATAAACCCACCAGTTCATATATAATGATGGTCTATGGATACTTAGATACAAGATTTTACTTAAAATAATGCTTGACAAAGCTAATAGAAAGGAAATCAATAACAAACGCTGACTTTCGGATAGCTAATCTCGAACAATGAGACCTAAAAGTACCCACTAGGTGGTCTGTTTCGGCCAATTTTCTCTCTCAGGAGAGCAGAATGTGATTTTAACATCCTTCCTGTTGGATACGAGCTCATCACTATCTATAAAGTTTACTTTCTGTGAAAAAAAACTGATTCTCAAGTTTTTGTGGACGAAGCTCATGAAATCTTTTCTATGAAAAAACATTGAAAATAATAATATTTTATAAAAGTTCCTGGAGGTAGTATTGAGGTATTAAAGTAATGTTTGTTCGAAAAATAATAATGTATTGTTACGAATACTAGTTCTGGTGGGCTAGTACGTATCTCTAGATTGTGCAATTTAAAATAAAAACACACTTAATTTCTCAAACGCAGTCAATAAAAACCAACAGTCACTTTATTTCCAAATTTCACACTTTACGGTCTTTACACTTAATTATTTGCTCCGTGTGGCACTTTCACTAGTCAAAATCATACTAACCCGCTGCGCCGTACCCGGCTGCCTTTTATACCTGTCCGGATACCGCGCAGATCGTTCTCGCACATTCCAGAGTGGCCTAAAGGTTTCCATGACGATCGCGACTATCATTGCCAGGTTGGACTAAAAGTTTCCATTATCGCGGTCATCATTGCCAGGTTGGACTAAAAGTTTCCTTTATCGCGGTCATCATTGCCAGGTTGAATTATGGCACGGCGCGTAGCGACAGGGTTGCTTTGCACAGCGACAGACTGTCTTATCGTTACAGTATGATATATGGATTGGTTTAGTGTCTGATATCTGCAGACCTTCCCTTGGCAACTAGAGTGTTAAAGTTCCACGTTTTATTTGTATGAAAAAGGCACTTTGGATTTTAATTGTCATTGGCGATGTACTACAAAAAGAAATCAGTGGATCTGATAACCAAAAAGCGAAGTTTCCGAAGCTTTTGCAACCCAGTCGAGAAGGAAACTATTGACTTAACTTACTTATTACTTATTAACTTATTCTGTACATGTCCGTCTTTAGTAAGAAGGAGGGAATGATTCGCTAAGGAAACCTTTTTCGAGAATATCAAGGAAATCTCTAGCAGGAAACCGCCGTGGAACCGCCGAAATAACCGGTACCTGTAACGTAACCAGTACCTGTAACGTAATTGACTGTCGGACACATCTCCACTATAACCAGTCAACCAACCATGTGGTTGGGTTTTGGAAAAATAAGACAACAAAAAATCCTCCTTAAAGTAGACTACAATTTATACAGTTTAACACTAAAATTACCTCAAGATTTCCATACCTACAAAGACTTCATATTATATTCACTGATAACTCGAAAAGTACCCATCGGATTTGGCTAATTGTAATTCTAGAACACTAATTGTAGATCTAAGTGCAGAACCCGATAAAAAAATAAAAGCCATCAAAACAAAAGTTGATAGAAATACTAAAGAAAATACAGATATTTAAAAATGAAAAACCCTCACAATTAGTTACTGCAATGTTCTTTCTAGGGTTATACCATGAAAGTTCGCCCATGTTACTATTAGTATTTGTTGCTGTTATTTTTACTGCTGACTTTTAGCAATTAGATTTAGCCAAGCCGCTGCGTAAATTAATCAAATTTCCTGCTTTATTTCTATTCTCCCCCACGGAAAATTATGCACAAGAAAATTACTTACTTAAGTGGTCAACTGATTGGGTTACAAAAATTATTATTATTACAACATGCTGCAAATTATAGCGACATGATGTCAAGCATATCTCTTACACTTGAAGAAAAATGTTAGTAAAGGATTTTGCAGCTACAAATTTCTTAAATTTAATAGAACATTATGAACTTAAATTAATTGCCTCGGCATATAAAAAGTTTAGTGAAATATATTTGCATGAGTGTAGCAAATTTTGACTGAAAGCGTTATAAATTCAATTAGAATCGCACACAAAACCTCACACAATGCCGCTGAGCTGAATGAAAGATGTCAACAACAGCAACAACGCTCGCAGCCAGTAATACAGCCAAATAATTGCTGACTCACACACACACACACACACACACACAGCCATATACTGACGCACACATCTGTAGCTTTGTGTGTGTGTACATATGCGTATAAGTTGTCTATTTCCCTAAGCGGATTTATTACCCGAGAATTTTTCGTTTTCTGACCTGTAGCAGATTATTTGTTTTTTTTTGCTGAGCCAAAAATAATTGTCAGAGGGCGTCTAAATAGACGAAAAGGAACAAACAAGCAAAGCAACAACTGAAATTGATAATGAAAATCCGGCGAGTGGTATTTTTACTATGCACATCGCTAACACTGGACGTTCTTTTTTGTACGAAAATACTTTCGTTTCGACTAATTATTGACATTTGTTTGTTTATATGTGTGGTCCGCGTGTATTTACATATATATATGTGTGTGTATGTTTGCAGTCCTAAATCGAAATTTATGCAATGCGGATGTGTTAGTGACTCAAACATGAATGTCTCGCATTTTTATTGCTGTTTGCGGAACAAATAATTGCATACTTTAAGGCGATAGAGCGCTTAAATTCAAGTCAAGTGTGACTGTCTTCATATGTTTGTGAGCGTATGTATGTACGCAATTTTCATTGTGGTCCAAAAGCTATAAAATCCTAATATGTCTCTAATTACGCCCTAAAGCGCCTAAAATGCTGCAAAGTTGCAAATTTTTGACATGAACTTGCAAGCATAAATTATTTCAATTTTTTCTAACGTCTATTAAACTCACTGCTTATGCAGTAAAATATTTTTTAATAAGTCTATAATTTGTATTGAAAAATTATTAAACATCTTTTTGACACGCAGTTTTTTTCCATTTGACGTAGAACATAAATAAAACAAAAAGCTGCAATAAATTTGTTATCATTTTGCTGTCACATTATACTTTTTCATCTTTTTGATTACGTCCAAACAATAAACATTTTATTTGAATTTATATTCTGATTACTGTTTCAGTATTTTTGCATTAATATAGACATTTTAAAGCCTATGAAGTCTTGACGTAACATATGTTGAAGATAAAAACAAGATCTATATATATACATTTTCTATACAGTCTTCAAACAATATTCCACAAATTCCTTTGGATCTAAACAAACCAAAGAACTACCGCCTCAAAACATTCAAACTCATAGCACTTGAAAAAATTAGTATTTGCTCCTGATCTCATTTTCATGGTCATTCTTGCTACACATGTAACAAATTTTCATTCACAAAATATATTCAAAACTGGTTGAAATTTCTCTCAAAATCTTGTCATTAAGCATTAAGTTTGCATAAGATTGTAGCAATATTTGTATCCAGCTCCTGATAATTTTACAGGCCAAAAAAAGGCCTCAAAATCTTAACTGATAAGTGGCACGTTGCGGATTACGTGATTGGTATATACACCTACAACTGCTTACGTAATCTGCATACAATTTCAGAAGATAACTCTGTCGAGATGATAATGCATTTAGAATGCTTTTATCGCATTTTTGTATTTAATTACAACAAAAACTTTAAGCACAGCGGTGTACAAAAGCGCTTTCTCTGATTAAACACTTGAAAAATTTGTTTCTTTTCCTTAACTTCTCTTCATTTAACTTGCTTTAGTTAGGTAGTGTTTTTCTATTGAAACTATCGACAATATTACTTTAAATTTTACTTGATCTCGATCTTGAACTCGATCTATGAACACATCTACGTAGATCCTGAGTAAACCTTTGACAAAACAACAATGTTGTTTTATTGCTTCTTAAGGTTAATTCTTCTAGTCTTTGTGCGATTCTTGTGATTCTCACCTGCTTCATGTAGATAGCGATAGAAGTAGATGAGCTGCGAAGCCACTGGACTAACGAGGCCGGCAATTAATTAAAAATAAGATTCATAATCTATCCAAAACTGTTCAGTGCCAATATTGAACTATTCACATTCATGAGAATACGAGGCTTTGAAAATAGTAAATCGATGAGATGATTCTCATCACAAAACCAGGAGAAGGATACTGTACACGTATACTATCTCTATTATTTTCATATACTTTACTTAGGTAAAGTTGCTATCCAGGAGGGCCACGCGGAGACTCTGTATTAATTTGGATTAGCCAAAGACGATAATAGTTTTGGCGTTGCCCAGGTTGAAAACTATCAGAGACTTTGGTTTGTATGCCCGTTCCCAATTTCTCCATATGAAAAATGCCAATTTTTTTGTTCATTAACTGTTCAGTAATTCAGAGAAATATCCTTGTGGATCAAAAAAGTTAATTCTAGTAGGAAGAACAGGAGAAAACAGAAAAGATGGAATAAGTTGGTTTAGGCTAGCTTTCATAAAGCCTAAGCGTAGATCCTGCTCGGTTCTTTGCGATATCAGTTGTTGTTTATGAGTGGTTTAAGTACAGATCTTTCAAAATGTGTGTGATGGATTTTGGAGTATTGTGGAAATCAGAACAAGTTAAAAGAGGAACAATAAAGTAGAACTCTATCTTACTTACTTACTTAACTGGTAACGGCCTGACACAAAAAGTTCCCTCCAGACAGTGGCGCACACAGGAAGGTTTTGGGGTTGAAGCCCACCAAACACAAAAAATGCTGGTACAAAATATGGTGTCGAATGGTATTCGGCTCAATTCGGCCAAATAAAATCATGTGTGCGCCACTGTCTACATAGATGATAGGGCGTTCCTCCACAAGAGTCCCTCTTTGCCTCCCTCTATGTAATGAAAATTAGAAAAAGTGCAAAACGATTCTAGTTCGATAGTTTGGTCTAGTTTTTTCGTTGTTTTATACACAAAAGATAAGCAAAGAGCACTCGTAAACTCTAAATACATATGTGAGGAAATAATGTTTTATGTTGTCCTAAAACTCCATGAAAATCTATTCAAGGCAGGGGCGTAACCAGAACTTGGTCATGGGGGGTTTACAATTTTTGTTTGCCAGTTTAGTAATACGTGTTTTTTAAAGCAAAGTGCACTTTCCAAATGTGGTGGCTTATGTGACTTAATGCATTGGAAACAAAATTTTTCCCCGATTTTTAGTAAAAATTTCATGAAATTTGGTGCACTGGAAGCGAAGTTATTGCATCTGAGGTGAAAGTATGTTTGTGTCATCGTACAAAAATGAGCATCGAACAAAGATCCAATATTAACTTTTGTTTTAAAAATGGTTAAACTTTAACCGAAGCATTTGATGAACCAAGTTTATGGTGATGATTGTATATACTGTGGTGGAGTTCATAAGTGGTAAACGCGATTTAAAAACGAAAAACGACAGAACATAAATGATGACCAACTGAAACTCGTGATCACCGTAGATCAAAACTGGGCGGTAATTCATAAAAGATTAGTAAAAATCTTCATTGAAATTCTTGAAATTGGATTTAACCTTCGCTTTACTTATACCCGCCCGGGTGATCTTTTTAATATTCATGTTTAATATCTGCACAAATTTGAAGCTAATTTTGAATAACATGAAAACATATTTTTTTAGAAATTTTTTTTCATGTTTCTCATTATATGTTCAATGAACCCTCTAGTCAAAAAATAAATCATTAAAGTTAGGCCTTTTTTCGAAAAACGAACTATCGCCAGAGGACTAAATACTGAAGTATGAAACAAATGTATATATTATTATATATTTATTGAGAGTTTTACTCAAAATAGCGGCAGAAGTGCCTGGGGTCATCCGAGTGAACGACATTGGTAAACGACGTATACGAAAATCTTTGGCATCTCAATAGCATAAATTTATCGCATTTTAATTGAACATTTGGCTATCGAAGGACGCCATCTCATCTATCGACACTTGTTTTGACTGTTTTTGTGTTTACTAAAAGTCGAGTTTTAACCATCAACCGCTCCTCGTTTTCACCTGATGCGACACCGCGCCACTTTTACCTTTTCAAAAAATGCATTTGCCGATGAAAAAAAGAGTTTTCAGAACGTAGAACGTTCCGGTCGACGAACTAAACTACTCTTTAGACATGTTTTTAGATCATGCAAATCGCTGTATTGAGGAGTCTTGCTCTCATATTTCTGCAAAATATTTAACTTGTTTTTCTTAAAATTCTATTCATTTTATTTACACTGCACTACACATGTCTTTGCTCTGTCTTTTCCATCATCACTGCGTTTCCGCGGCGCGGCGGTGAATCGCTCAGTTTGCGACAACGCGCTTACTCACTGCACAGCACATCTTTCGATGCCATAAGTATTTCAATGTTTTTCTAAATCGTGGCTCCACACTAAAATCAAAATCAAAATCATTCTAATTTGTTGTGTTTGTTTTGTTATTTTTCCTATATATGTGCATACATGCATACAGACAGCGGCGTTTTGTGGCGGCTTCTTGGTCTGCTATTCATATTTAGTATAACAACAATAACAACAACAACAATAACAACGACAATATCACACACACCGCACGAAGAGCAACAACTTGTTTTGATTCGGATTGTTGTTGTTCTTGTTGTTGGTGCTCTTAATGTTGTTATCGTTGTTGTTGTTGTTGTTGTTGCTGCTGCTATTGCTATACGTTGCCGTGCTTTGCTATATATTTCAAAGCGTACGAAAACATTTTTTGGTGATGACCTTGAAAAAGCTTTATCTAAAAATCGAGTGCAATCAACTTTTCTCCTCCTCGCTATTATGAATTTGAATTGCGTTTGTCGAGGTAAATCTTTCATTGTATTTGTGTATTAGATGTGTGAATTTCTATTGGTATATTTTGGTGTTATTGTTGTCGTTATTATTATTATTGTGATTGTTGTTGCTGTTGTTGTTGTTGCCATTGTGCGGTAAATGATTGTAAGGCAGTGATTTTTAGTTCCTCACAGCTTCTTCAATACTTGGTTCAACGCATATTATTATAAATTGTTGTGATTGTTGTTGTTGTTGTTGTTGTAGTATTTAGAAGTGTTTAAGTTTTATTGCTGCTGTTGTGGGTACAATAAAATCCAAAATTATGAAGCATTTTATTTTATGTCGCCGGTACAGTTCGATTGCGCTGTAAAGTTGTCGTTTTTCTTTCTTTTTTTTTTCACTCGCATCTGTTGAGTGATTTCGTGTATCTTCGTGCAGTGTGGCAAGTTGTTCGGTTTTAATTATTTCATTAGACAATTCTTACTTGATAATAGTTAATTGTGATAAAGCATAAACGCCATTAGCAACGCTTAGATACGCAAAGACACGCAAATATCGGCACCGAGCGTAACGCTGCGCCACTTTAGTCGCGAAATCCATTTCAGTCGCGCAACACTCCGTCATGTGGACGCGTACGTCTGCATGACCAATTTCTAGACAATTGCCGCATTGGAATATAGTAGCTCCGATCGGTGGTGGCGTTCGTTTGCCATCGTTTGTCGTGTCTTGTCGCGTTTTGCGCTGTCTGTGCCTTCGCAGTCCATCGCATTTTTCACCAATTTGAAGAATTTGAATTTATTTTCGACGTAGTTTCTTGTGCGCTTTGGGGTTCTTTCGCCTTCGATCGTGCCCGCTTGCGCTGCGAGTTGTTTTTGTTGCCGCTTTGTCGTTTTCTACAATTTCTAATGCTGTTTTTTCATCATCAATTCTGTTCTACGTTCGGTAGTCGATCTTCTGAGCTTTTAACCTAACCAACCAACGTACGTCGAGCTCACATGTGAGTTGGTTTGGCGTGCACTCAGCATTCGCACATCGCACCGCGTACCCTACACTCTATCCTCCACTGTTTTGTGTTGTCTTTGGTCTGTTTTGGGTTTCGCTTCGGCCGTACTGGCACGTTTCTCGTGCGAGTCTTTACTAGATTGTTGGGGAAACGTTCTTTCTTTGGTTGTTTAGAGACTGATTTTGCTGGGTTTGAAGTTAAAGTTATGTGAAGAGTTATTTTGCATCAATAGTTCGAAATATAATCTTTCGTTTCAAATTCATATCCCTACAATTAACAGAAACAAATTAATAATTTTGTTTGATAACTCACTCACAAATTGCTAGTCTCATCTACTTTTTGCTGTACAACATTTTTACCTTCGCTCACTATTTTATCATATGACAATAGATTGCATGATCGTCAATCGATAAATAACTATTAATTGTATTTTTGACTTCAATTCACCAAAGAACTTGAACTACTTTTCGGCTTTCTGTGCAAATTTTTTAATTATCTAATCAGCACTAACTCAAGTGAGGCCGCTTAAACCTGAGTTACTTATCGAGCAAAATCAATATGAGTAATTCTAGGGTAATCAATAAAATGCAAAAACAACAATAACTTAGAACTACAAGTAGATGTATGTATGTGGAGTTTGTATCTCTTAGTTTGGTGTTGCTTAATGTTAATGATTTTGTTAAACGAATACTGAAATGGAATTGAGGAAAATTTTAATTAATCGAATGTAAACGGAAAATATAAAAAATAGAAAGAAAGTAAGGAGCTAAGAATTTCGAAAGTGGGAGATAATGTTGAGAAGCGACACTGAGAAAATAAGTGGGAGGTACAAATGATTAGAAGCCATGAAACAGATGGGAGATATGAAGTGAGTGAGTAAGTAAGTGAGTAAATAAGTTAGTAATTAAGTAAGTAAATAAGTGGGTTAGTAAGTAATAAATACTTAAATAGGTAAGTAAGGAAGTAAGAACTAAGTGGGTAAGTAAGTAAAAGTAAGAAGTAATTAGATAAATGAGAAAGTAAGTGAGTAAGTAGTTAAGTAGGTAAGGGGTAAGTAAGTAAGGTAGTAAGAAGGAAGTTAGTAAGTAGGTAAGTAAGTCAGAAGTGGGTAAGTAAGATGTAAGAAGGTAAATAAGTAAGTGAGTAAGTAGGTAATTAAGTAAGGAAGTAGGGAAGAAAATAGGGAAGTAAGTAAGGACGTAAGTAAGGAAGTAAGTAAGGAGTAAGTAAGTAAGAAAGTAAGTAAGTAAGAAGTAAGTAAGGAGTAACTAAGTAAGAAATAAGTAAGTAGGTAAGTAAGTAAGGAAGTAAGTAAGAAGTAAGTAAGTAAGAAGGTAAATAAGTAAGTATGTGAGTAAGTAGATAAGTAAGAAAGTACGGAAGTAAGTAAGTAAGCAAGTAAGGAAGTTAGTAAGTAGGTAAGTAAGATGTAAGAAGGTAAATAAGTAAAAGAGTAAGTAGGTTAGTAAGTAAGTAAGTAGGGAAGTAAATAGGGAAGTAAGTAAGGACGTAAGTAAGGAAGTAAGTAAGGAGTAAGTAAGTAAGAAGTCAGTAAGTAGGTAGGTAAGTAACTAAGTAAGTAAGTAAGTAAGAAGTAAGTAAGGAAGTAAGTAAGGAGTAAGTAAGTAAGAAGGTAAATAAGTAAGTATGTGAGTAAGTAGATAAGTAAGAAAGTACTGAAGTGAGTAGGTAAGTAAGTAAGTAAGTAAGGAAGTGAGCAAGTAAGAAGTAAGTAAGGAGTAAACATAGCTGTAAACTTTTGAGAACCTGAAGAGTTATAAACTTGAATCTTCAATTTTCATTGCAATACACTTTAAGCTGGTCTTGAATCTTCTGGTGTCTCTCTTTCGCTAATAAGTAAAGCAAAACTTGCTGTGGCAGCAGCGGACTTTGACAGCTACACTTGTGAGCGACAACAGAGCGTCTTTGTTGCCGGCTTATAGCAACATTTCGCTGTTGTCGCTCGGCTTGCTGGCCGAGATGGTGGAACTGTTGGAAAGCCGACGGACGCGTTTGTTTGCCGGGCCCCATGAAGTGCGGCAACATTGGCCGTGTGTGTGTCCCTGTGTGTGTGTGTGTAACGCAACGTAATCATGTAACCGACCAAAAACTAGTTTTGCTCGTCAGAATGCATTCTAATTGCTGACTGTGCGCTCAGCTCCAGGTCATGCCAGTTCTTTTTGTTGCTGCTGCTGCTTGTTTTGCAAAACAACAATGCCAACGTTAAAGTTGAATTGTACCATACAATTCAAGAAAAGCTCAAATTAAATCCAACAACAATGCCTTTAATTTAATTTTTAATCTCTACGGCAGCACGTACGTAGAAATTTCATTTTATTTGCAAACAAACTTTAAAATATACATTTAATAATAAATATATTTGTGTTATCTTAAAATTACTTTGGCTTTATAATAAAACAATTTCTACTACTTAAAAAAAACTCAATAGAAATGTTAAATAATTACGAAAATAACAAAACAGAAATAATGGAATCGAAAGAAGTATGAAACAGAAAACGACCTAAAGTTTACGTTTTCCATAATTTATTATTCAAGGTTTCGAGGACATTGACGGAAAGGTCAATGCGGTATATTATTGTTGTTATTGTTTTTGTTGTGGTTATTGGCATTTTATTTCATGCCAAAGAGACGATACAACGCTGCGGCTGCAAAATACGCGCAAAGTAAATAAAAAAAAAAATTAATACAAAACAAAATTACTCTCAGTCTGTTGCAGGCAGTCGAACCAACTGAAATTCCAGTTTTTTCTTATTAAGTAAAATTTAACAAAAACAACAAGAAATTGTCAACGAAATCATCATCTTGCGTTGGTGTTGTATTGCAGTAAATGGCATCAACTGGCACTTGTCGCGCTGACGTTTCCCCTGTGACATGCGCTCTCTTTTGGTTTTGGAGATTTTTAAACATTCAATTGCATTCAATTGCAATTGCGTGCAATGTTTTTGTCAAAAATGACGAAGTTGACCATGAATTCAGAATGACATGGATTGTGTTTAAAATGCGCTGAAAAGCACAGATCGAGTCATTTTGGTTATGAATATCTGAAACGAAATATTTGTTAAATATATGTTAAGATTTTAAAATTGGCAACCAGTTACAGATGCCTGAACGTTCCAGTGTTTATTATCAGATAACATTGATTTATGTAAAAGAATAAAGTTGAAATAAATGTATTTTTTGTGTACCACACTCGAGTTGTTAACTATTTTATTTACAAAATTTTTTTATTTGATTGATTTTTGATTAAGACCACAATTTCTAGATGACTGTTTGACTATTTAATTACTTGAACAATGTTTATATATTTTTTATATATAAAAAAATATATTTTATTTTAATCAACTTCCTACTCCATCAACAATTTTTGCCATCAAAATCAAAATTTAGAATCAATATGAATAATATTAAACTTTGTCAACATTATTTTGAAGCAACATTCAGTCCCTTTAAATGATTTTTTGGTCTCCTTGTTCACTTCCTTTGGGAGCACAGGACTTCAACAAAGCAATGCCTTGTGTTTCACGAACGATTGAAGTTCTGCCTGTATGAATGACTGTCAGTTCCAGGCGATGGGACTGCCATCTGTCGTCCCCCAGGAGAAACGCTTTGGTATGTGAAAATGTCTGACTGGGTTAAGTAGAACACCCGCTGTCCATTCGTAGCCGTTATGTAGGTAGGAGGTGTTATTGGAAAACGCAGTGGTTGGTGTCCTTTATAAGAACAATTTGAAATTTACGATTTTATTTGAATTTCCAAAAACCACTGAATTGGTTTCGATCTCTTTTCGAATAACCGGATATTGTTTGCGTTCAGTGTCGTTTACAATCGGTTGTATTTTTTTTTCATAAATTATGGTTCCATGTCGGCAACATTTGTACTGCTTCATTCTACACTTTTGCTTGTCCTCCTATCTAATAGTTTTACTTATTACTACAACAAAAACTATCAACCAGAAACCAACACATTTTAGTGTCTAATGTTTTTTTTGTTTAACCGCTTCAGACTCTGTTGAGTTATTCCATTGTTTCCATATGCCTTCTCATTCGCACATCACGTTTTCTTCGTGTCTCATTCCCCGGCAACCGACGTTCTCACTTCCACCTTTCAATATAAATGCAGAGCATTTAAGTGCTGTCGCAACAACTCATTAATTTCGCACTTTTAACATTGCTCATACCTGAGCGTTTTGCGGCCGCCATACACCAAATCAAATGTCCATTTTTCATTTCGGTTACCAGGCCGAATTTCTAGTCGTGATTCATGGCAGTCGAAATGAATTGAAATGAGCGAGAGAAAAATTAGGCATTTTTGTTTTGCAACAATTTGCGAAATTCAAGTGAAGCATTTGACTTAATTAAATGTTAAACTGAGTGACTGAACGAAATCAATATAAGGCAACAAAAAAATATAGCTGAGTGTTGGAAGCTGAGTGTGAGGTGAGGGGGAGGGAAGGTTATTTCAGCCATTTTTGTGCCATGAGAAGCGACGACAACAAAATTTTCACTAGAATCGTGTAATGGAACGTCTCTACTTATGTCATGTAATGCAACTATGACAACAACAACAACAAATATAAAATAGCAAAAACAACAATAAAGATGGAAATGTCAAACAATTTACAAATTCAAGTGAATTTTTCTATGGAACCTGAAAAAATTTGTTTTATTTTGACAAAATTCAAAGATTTTTTAAAGCTTCTATACTTAAGTTATTTTTGGGTTATTTTTTTTATTTAATTTCATTTAATTTTATTTTATTTTTTTTTTATTTTATTTTAACTTATTTTATTTTATTTTAATTTATTTTATTTTATTTTATTTTATTTTATTTTATTTTATTTTATTTTATTGTATTTACTTTCAATTCATTTTATTTTATTTTAATTTATTTCATTTTCTTTTATTTTGTTTTATTTTATTTTATTTTATTTTATTTTATTTTATTTTATTTTATTTTATTTTATTTTATTTTATTTTATTTTATTTTATTTTATTTTAGTTGGTTTTATATTTATTTCTGTGTTGTGTTTATATTTTGAAATAAAACAATAATTAAAAACAATTTTAATTATATAATGAAATAATGAAAACTATTTTTAATTATTGTTTTATTGTTTTTGTAGTATACCTAGTATTTAATGTTTATATTCATAACTTTTTATAGTTGTTTTTTTTTATATAAATTTGGATTTTACATTGTTTATTTTATTTGTTTTTTAATTTTTGTTCATTTAACTTTAAAACAAAAAATTTTTTTTCATATCTTTCGTAACTTTAAGTGTTTGTTTTATTGCTTTTGTTTTATTTTTATTTCATACATTTTTATAAAGTTTTTACAAATTTTTTTTAATTATGTATTTTTTTATTATTCATAATTTTTATTTATTTATTTATTTTTTTAATTTATTTTTAGCCTTATCTTATTTTATTTATACTATTTATTGTATTTATTGTATTTTATTTTAGGTAGTTTTTTTTTTTTGTTATTTTATTTATTTGTTTTCTTGTTTATTTGCAATTATTAAAAATAATTGCTAACAATTTTTCCATTTTCATATTTTTTATATTGTTGTTTTGTAGGTTTCTTGCATAGCGAACAAATTTTTTTTTTTTAATTGCAGGAAAAATACAAAATAACGTCTATATGCATTTGCCAAATTGAGGTTAGGTTGCGCAAAAATGTCAAAACAATGCTGCTGGTGCCCATTGGTGTTACGCAAATGCCAGAAATCATAAAAAAAATTAAAAAAAATAAATGATAAAGTGCGCCTTGATGTCATAAAATTGCGTATAACAACTAAAAACAAAAATCAGCAAAATTTATTACAAGCATTTTTTACATAATTTTAATGTTTATTGTTGTTGATTTTGTAAGGTCGTGGCGTACGAAAATTTGCTCACATTGTATAAATTAAATTTTTCTCTTTGCTGTTGGCTAACAAATTTTAATTTTTGTTGTTTGTTTTTGTTGCGCGCATCTAGCGATCTTCTACATTATTCTCCACACCATTTACGCGCTCTAGTCGTCTGCCTATGCCAGACTGTCTGCGCAGTTTCGTTCGCAACACGCCAACAGAACTTGTAAAAAAATCCACACTTATGCATTTTTAATGCATTTGAATATTTGCAAATCGCTCGATGCCAACTCATCAGTCAGTCAGCCAGTTTCCGTGTCAAATTGTTTTTAATTTTTCTATTTGTTTTTATTTACTTGTACAATTTCGTCTTCACCTTTTTGTTGTTTTATATATTTTTAATTTACTTTTTAATTCATAAGTTATCTCCTTAAGCAACCTTAAAGCTTTACCAGCATTGATCTTTGGCAACATTTGCTCTTGCTCTAAGCAACATTTTGTAATGTCGAAATCTGCTCTATATAATTTCATATGTTGCAGTATTTATGGGTTAACTGCTAATGAACTTTGTCAAAATTTAATGTTAGCAACATTGCGTAATATTAACCTTTGGACTTGATGATTCTGTTTCGTAATTTTGTCAACACCTGGCAACATTTGCTTTCATCAACATTGTTTCCACACATTTTGTTACTGCAACATTCAACGCAATGTTTGGTGAATGTTACGAATTTTAAAAACAATTTGGCTTAAAAAATATAATTCAACACTAAAGGTAAACGCCATTGTAGCAAACTTTTAACTTTCTACCATGTCATGAAAAGATTTTTACAAATTTAAAAAATTAACACAGTTTCCCAATTACATCTCAAACCAAATTCACTGCAAGCGAATGCAACTTTTGTAAAACGTCAAACTTACTACATTTTTCATAAACAACAACAACAAAATTATTAATAATACAAGTCAAACTTCTGTAAAACCGGAAAAAGGCAACCGAAAGACTTAATCGTCCGCAGCAAATGTTATCAATAAATAATGTTGCATAGTAATAATAAAAAAAAATTATTACTTTCCGTTTTACATATCTTTTGGTTTTTATGCGTTTCGTTTCGTACAACTGGCAAAGTAATAAAGCAAAGAAAATATTGTCTAAGAAACTCTTCAGTCATTTTATGTACAGTATTTGCAATTTTTGTAAAAATGTCACGTAGTTTTATTTGGCTCTTACTTATGTGATTGCTTGTACGTGTTTTTCGCCTTTAAAGATTTTTGATTATTTTCTTGCTGATTTGTGGACTTTGCATAATTAAGATAATTTTATATTTTTGCATTTTGGTTTGTGTTAAAAATATGCGAACTTTGTACATAAAAACTTGTCCTTTGTTAACACAAAACTATGCAATTTGTCTAAAATTCAATATTAACTAAAAAACAATTAAAAAATATGAAAAAATGTGTAAAACTTGCCAATTTTTTTTGTCTTAATTAGCGGTAAAACCATTTATCAGTCTTGGTCGAATGCAAACAAATGCTTCAGTCGGTTTTGTCAGTTGAAAATCATATCTGCCAACAGGTTCTACGATATTTGAGGGACTGATCCAACTGAGGGTACCGTATCGTGGATCCCCTTGCCGTAGGATCTTCAGACGTACGGGCAACCTGACCAATCATTCATGGACCATTCATTCATTCATAATACCATTCAAGTTCCTGTATAGCTCATACAGCTCGCTGTTCCATGGAATGCGCTACTCATCTTCCAAGCAGAAAGAACCACAGAATTTGCGGGGTACCTTTTCCTTGAAAGCCCTCAAAGCAGTTTCTTTGTGGTCAACAAGCGACTGACAAGATTCTGTACCATATAAGAAAAGAAGGAGCATGATAAGAGCTTTGTAGGGAGATACGGTGCTAGCTCCAAGCTGACAGTCAGTCTGGGAGATGAGGCCACAGTATTCCAGGCTGAGTTCTTTGCCATAATGAGTGTACCAGAAAAATACTGACTCCTAATGCAGGGAGGAAAATAATAGTTATAATGTCTGGCAGTTAGGCTGCAATAAAGGCTCTGAACTCGACCACATTTGATTTCAAATCAGTCTAGGAGACAGCAAATCTTCTGCAAGATATTTCAAAAGACAGTCAATTGATAATACACTGGGTTTCTGCGTGATGTGGACCCCATGGAACTAGTCAGAATGGCCAAGGAGGGGACCGCAAGATGACCCTATGGATCGATCCTACTCGTAGATATCAGCAAGACTCATTACAGACATTGTGTCAAACAGGAATTCATTAATCGGGCAAACCATAAATGGTCCTACACAGTGGAACAGCGCTGTTCCAACCCGATCTTAGCGAATTCTCCAACCATCCTGCTGTCACATTCTTTACACAACAGATGGCACTATGAACGGTAGCACACAAAATCGGAGGCGTTGTTCCTAAGTGGCGATAGATGGCAGCACCATCACTTAGGACTACCTGGGGCAGGCTAATCACTTATCCCGGCAGAAATACAGAACCGATTAATGTAATCAACCAACCAAGGCAATGTCTTGTTGAAGTCCTATGCTACCGAGAGAAGTGAAAAAGAAAAAAAAAACAAATTCTTGAAATTATGGCTACCTACAGTGACGTGTTGTCCACGACGCAAAGACTCTTTGTAAAGATACTCTGAGTTGCCTTCGTTCACTGCAAGACACACTTAGCTCGGTTCTTTCTTCAGACTGAAGTACATCGAATACAGGGCACGGCTGTTGTTCCACTTCTTACTTACTTAGCCATAACAACCTGTTTCTGGGATACTTCCTACCGCAAAAGCTCTCTCCAGGTGTCTTAGCCAAGAAATGATTGGGCGTCCTCAACTTGGTCTTTCCACACCAGAGACATGGTCTCCCTCTTTGCCGTTGATCTCTAACTACTGCGTCGAACACTTTTTTTGCCGAAGCTTCATCGTCCATACCAGCATAGACCAAGCCAGCATAGACGCTGGATATTGATTCCTATGTCCTTGTTCCACTTCTAAGCTGATCTTAAATTCTGTTTCTATTTTTAGTATTAAAAGTTATCGGTGTGCCTTGGAGTCTGAAGGTCGTGGTTCAAGGCTCGACTTTTGGCCAAAGCCAGGACTTTGTTTATCAAAAAACAAATATTCTTTCGGTGGCTCCTTTTTTTTAGTAGGAAACGACTAACCTGTAAGAGTTAAAAAGTTTTCAGCGCACCAGTCGAAATTTAGAGAAAACTGTAGGCACCTGTTTTTGAACCATTTTCTTACACATCACAAATGATTGCCGAAACCTCTGCCTTGGTCGCATTATTGAGCTATGATGACTGTTAGATAAATTGTAAATATTTTACAACTGATTTTTATCCTCACTGCCATTTAGAGTGTTAACTCAAATCTTATACTAATCGTTGCTTCTATTCCTGACACTGTTAGGGCTCTTCCTCGTTTACTCGCAAACCTAATCTTAGCCTCTCTGTCACTTCTATTCCTTAACTCAATATTAGTCCTACTGCCACCTTGAATCCTAATCCCACTGTCTATAATTCCTAATCATAGCTTAACTGCGGCTTATTCTAGTTTTTAAGGTCCTTATAATAGTTTCTCCAATCTTATTGCTGTTTTTTTCTTAAAATATGTTTTAATTTAACAAGAAAGCTTTTGCTACTAGTTTTCCCACATACACTTTTCATCTTCTCAAAAAAATCAATAAATCCCACTAGAACAAGAAAACAAATTCCACTCACTACCCATTTCGCCACTACCATTGCCTCGCTTCTTAGCTGCAACTACGCCTTTTTGCTCCTTCCACTTTTCTGCATACTCATAAATTTCTTGCAAGAAAGTATTAACGACTTACGACAACGCTGAAAAATTCAAAAACCAAAAATAAAATAAATTAAATAAAATAAAACATACAAAAAGGCACGAAAACGAAACGCCAATTGCATATTAAATGACGTAACAGCATAAATACACAAACACACACACTGACATGCTCTATGTGTGTGTTTGTTCAGCCCACTGTGCAGCGTACAGTTAATATTGGGCGGAGAGCAGTGCTGCCGCTTTTTTTCGAGTACCTTTTTTTGTGCTTTTGCTCGGTGCTTTTGGCACTTTTCGTATGTGCAATGCAATGCGCAGGAATTTGTCGTTGCTGGTGTTGTTGTTATTGTTGTTGTTGATGTTGTTATTGCACTCATATGGCAAAGTGGGAATTATTCGCCTGCTTGTTGTGCATACATAAAGACATGTTTCATTCTACAAGTACAACGCGGCAATGGCAGGAAAACGTAGAAGAAGATGAAGAACAAGCGGCAGCAGCAGCAAGAAGAAGAAGCAGCAGCTGTAGTTGTAGCACTGGTGGGGTGGGGTGGGGTACAACACTCTGGGTTGCTTGGTGGGCTGGCAACCGGATTACTGAGGTTGTCTCGTTGTATGCATTTTGTGTAGTCTTTATGATGTTGTTGTTGTTGTTGTTGCTGCTGCTGCGGTTGTAGAACATGTTTTGAATATAATTTGCGTTCTTGCTGCGCTGCCGCCTTACGTTCGCCATGTTCACCATTCACCATTGCCCCCTTTGCTGCTTCTTCGCCAACCATTCCACAGGCTTTTGGGAACCGTTCATTGTCGGTTAGAGCGGCCATATTGCCGGTCGTTGTTGCTGCCATTGTTGTGCAAGCTGACAGTGGCACATATGAGCCCAGCAAATCTTCTCCAAAAACAAAAAAACACAACAACAAAACATTCACAAACGTTATAAAAAGCAAAAAAGTCGCCGAAATGGCGCACAAAAACAAAAATAACAACAACAACAAAACTTTTTGTAAAAAAATAAAATAAAAAACGCGCGTTGGTACGTGCGTTGCATTTTTAATGCGGCGTGTTGCTGCAATTAACTGTTTTTTTCCACTGTACGCTGTTAATGTTGCTTGACTTTTGCGCTTTGCTGTTGTTGCGGCACATCTGCTTAAATTTTTCATTAAAAACAGCAGCGAAGGGCTTTCTTGCAGTTCATATATGGTTTTTTGTTTTATTTGTTTTATGTTTATGTGTTGCATGTGTTATAACGGTAAAGTTTTGGGGATGGCATATACAAATTTTTATAAAAATATATTCTCGTTGTTTTTTTGTGTCAAATATGTAAGTCTTCAGTCTTCAGTCTGGCAGCCGCCGTGGCTCAGTTGGTTAGTGCGTTGGACCGCGAGTCGCAGGCAGCAACCTCAGGTTCAAATACTGCCTGTAATAACACCTAAAAAAATAACGGGAAAACTCGTTTTCTCTTTCGGTGGCTGTCCTCTCAGCTGGAAATGGCAAACCTCTGAGAGTAAAAATTGCTTATGAAAAAGCTCCCAACCTGCCGTTCGGAACCGGCATTAAACTGTAGGTCCCTTCAACCCGCGTACAAATTCACACGCACAACACGGGTAGTTGCGGGAAGCTAGGCCTTAGTCTCGCGAAAGCGGGCTGTCGTGCCAGTCAATTATTTATTATTATTATGTAAGTCTTCAGGTAGTTTTGCTCGAAAAAAAAATTAATTTCAGCATGAAACGTGAGCGAAAGCTTTAATTTTATGCATTGAATTTGATGAGAAAATTTGAATTTTAATATTTCTAATTAACACTTCAGTTTCCAAGAAGACTTGTTGACATGTTTAACTGAAAAACTTGCATAAAGGGCAACTCATTACTTTTTTATGTTGATTTTCTTAATGTTGATAGTTAAATATTCATGTTTTTATTATGTATCTGATTTTATTATGTGCTATGGTTATTTTACAGCTAGCTTTTTAAGAGAAATGGAGAAAAACAAGGTTTGGTAAAAAAAAAATAGTAAATAAAAATAATAAAAAATAATAAAAAAAATAATAAAAATAATAATAAAAAAAATAATTAGAAAAATAATAGAAAAATAATAAAAAAAGTAATTAAAAAAATAATTAAAAAAATAATAAAAAAAATAAAAAAATATATATACACAGGGTGGACCAATTAAGATTTGGAATTTGAACTACGCTTTATTTCGAGAATGGAAGTCCAAATGTCATTCAATTTGTGTTCGTAATTAAGTTAAAAGTTTGACATTTACGAAATGGGACACTATACGCTTGAACAAAATTGGGAAATATTGAGAACTTTCTTCCAAAGTGGAGAGTCTTTAACCCAAACTGTTAGAAATTAAAAAAAAAAATTGCAAAAAAAAGATTGGACTTCAATCAATCAATTTGTGAAGCGAGCTCGTGAAACTGGATCGTTAATGGACTAAACAACCCGTTCCCGATCTCGTACAGTGCGCACAGCCGTAAACATTGCTTTTGTAGCCAAAAATGTGCGTGAACATCGATCAACGTCAACTCGCCATGGCTCTCAGGAATTGAACATTTCCCGCAATTCGTTGATGAGAATTTTGCATAAAGATCTCGGTATGAAGGCTTAGACAATTCAATTGGTCTAAGAACTGAAGGCTCATGACCATCCGGCACGTAACAATCGAACTTTTGGGCACCGTTTTCGAAAATCGAATAATCAAGTCAATTGGCCGCCACGGAGCTGCGATTTAACCCTCAAATGCATGAATTATTTTCACGTTTGCTAAATAAAAATAGGATTTTCTTTTTAACACAAAAAAACCACTGAAAAGTGAATTAAATATTAATAAACTACTAAATATTAGTAAACAGATTTCGAATGTGTTTGTCGTTTCAAAATATTATATCGGGGTTTAATTTGAAGATATACACAAATATGTTAGTGTGCCTAAAGGCATCAATATGCATTTGAGGGTTAGGACCGTTGGACTTTTTTTGTGGGGAGCCGTAAAGGACAAGTGTTACGCTAACCATCCAGATACGATTGAAGCTTTGAAACATGAAATCGAAGTTGCCATTCAGGAAATTTTACCGAAACAATCGAAAAAGTACCTGAAAATTGGTTTGACCGAATGGCGTACTGTAAGGCCAGTCGTGGCAGGTATATGAACGATATCGTTTTCCATTCTTAAATAACAAAGTCCAAGCTTTGTAATAAAACAGGAATTTTCAAAAAATATTCATTCGTTTTTTTTTTATAACCGATTCAAATTCCAAATCTTGAATGGTCCATCCTGGATATACTTTGGCCTCATTTTATTATATCGAGGTTTAAATTGCAAAAAATTTTGTAATTTTGTATCGAATTTCTCTTAAGCATTGAATATGTGATGCATTGGTGCACGCAAGGGGGGTTTTGATGGTTCAAATCCCCAATTAACTGTTTTTTAGAAACATTTTCAAACATTAACTGTTTTTTACATGTGGTTTCCACTGGTATTGTATTTAAAATTGTGTTCGAAACCCCCTAAAATGAAATCCTGTGTACTTTAGTGATCTGGCGTAAGCAGTGGCCTACATAGGAGTTCATTTTGTGGGTTTTACGTAAAACTTTTGGGCTTAATTCCTTTTGAAACCATATTTTACACCAGCAATTTTTGTATTTGAGGGGTTTGAACCCCTCCTACGGCCTGTGTGCGTCACTGGGTGTAAGCATGTTCAACCAAACTATCCACTAGACAAATCAACAATCCACTAAAATCAACACCCTTCAGCCACTTTACCTCTCTAATATTTTGCCTCATATTTTTCTCACCGAAAATGAAATCTCAGCAAATGAGAAGTTTTGATAAATTGAAATCATAAAGTCCCCTAATAAGACAAATCAAATGTACATCTGTAATCCGTGCAACTCAAATCAACACACTACAATCTATTAAGGATAACAGGTGCAAAGTCGTAACAACTAACGACATCAGCATTATTTTCCAGAAGAATCCAGCTGAATTGCGAGCATAAACTTTACTCGCTGTCACGCCACACACGATTAAATATGCCAACAGACAATACCACATACGACCATCATTAATTCCGAGCGATACAAAAGCTCTGTGACACATTGGACCCCCCAACGACCCTATCGGCCTGCCTCGACGACTGACGAATCGGTAATCATATGTGATGCGACAGCACATGAAGATTGGCTATGAATACTGAGAGCATAACTATTAAATTTCATGTATCAGCCCCTAATAAAATATGTTTTAAAACAACAATAACAACAACAATGCGTTGTTGTAATTTAAATACTACAACCATACGAACATCAATCACATCATTAATCACTGCGGATGCTGCCAGTGCCAGTGTGACTTCTACAGCTTCTTTCCGCACGCCAATGACTGTCAGAGTGGTGCCTCCGATAGCCGCGACGACAACGACAACGACTACTTGTCAGCCCATCGTTGCTGGTTGGCTTTTTCCCTTTTCAGCTGCGGTTGCGGCGCTTCCTTGACTCTTCCTTCCTCTTCCTCCCCTTTTCCTCTTTCTCTACCTTTATACGCCTATTTCCTCTACACATTTACCTCACATCTCATTCGGTTCTCTTTTCACACCGCAACTTGGCATTTTTCGCGCCCCTTTATTTAACGTCTCGCCTCGCTTTTGGACTGAGCTGTGTGCTTTTTCACTTCCACCACATTTGCGCGCGTCAACGAGTCGTTTGTGTCAAATTTCGCAATTAATCAAACTGAGCAGCAAATGACGTTTTATTTATTTTCCACTGTGTACTGTATGTGTGCAAAAAAAAAACAACCAACTTCGTTTCAGCGTAATGCTGCGATTTGTGTCTTCAGCGTTGCCAATTTTTTGCGCCTTCTTAGAGCAACAACGAAAATAGACACCTTTCTCATTCAGCCCGCTGACTGACACCCCCCAAAAAATATGTATATATGTACATATATTTACTGTTGTATTAAAATCAAGGAAATGCTTTAACGTGTCCGTTCCTACTCATCGCTTCTGGCAGTCGCATCCTTGGCGTGTCGCCTTTGCGTCACTTTCATGCGCCGCTCTGTGGCTTTTTTGGCATTCCACAATTTTCGTGCCACGAAGTCAATGTACGAAATGCTAATTTGTTACTGCTTTTTTTTCTCGCTGTTCGGTTGTGTTTTTGTGTTGTTGTTGCCGTTTATGTTTATTTGAAAGAACGCATCGGATTAAGCCAAGTGACGTTGATGCATGTGCGGACTTTGCACTAATGACACAGCGGCACGTCAATATTTTAATTAAATTGTCGTCGCATTTGACAGCTGTGGGTGTAACACGCTGCATTATTCAATACTATAGGCTTTCACAATGTTGGCTTAGACAAAGTTGAGCAAGTTTGAGCAAGAAGAATGTGCCGAAATGAATTAAAAATATAAATAGATACTAATTTTATAATTTGTTTAGATTTTTTTTAAGTCACTCTTTTCAATACAAAATCGAATGTAAAAACATTGGATGAAATGTTTTAACTAATGAAAACTGCATTGCAAATTTTTTAAAAATGTAAATGTACAAAATCGAATGCAAAAACATTGGATAACATGTTTTAATTATTGTAAACTGCATTAAAAATTAAAAAAATTTAAACTGCAAAAGTTGTAATTATGTATTTAACAAAAAGGTTATTTCTTTCTTTATTTCAATACTCCTTGCGCTCTTCTTAAGAACATTTATCAGTGTATGACTTATGGAGTTACCAGAGTAACGAAAAAGTCTTAAGGTCATTATGGCCATTTTAAGATAAAAAAGAGGACAAAAATCCTTCTTGGGTTTGAAGAGCGAGAGTATGAGATCTCCTCACCAATGATGCACTAACTCAAGCTTCCTCAAAGACCTAACACAGATAACAACGATAACTTTCTATGTCGATGTAAAGCCTTAAGTTTATTATGGCATTTTTAAGAAAGAAAAAAGAAAAAAATCTTCTTAGGCTTTAGGAATCTTCAGTTAGAAAGCTCATAGAAGCTTTCTCTGCTCCAACAATCCAACAATGAGACATATCTACTTATACTCTGTAGAAGTTGAAATGATGAAGAAGATGTAGAATCAATTAAAAACTTTCTATATCGATTTTGAAGGCTACAGTCGACTAAAGCTTCCTCACAGACCTAAAAGAGATAACTTGCTATGTTGATGCGAAGCCTTAAAGTCACTTTAAGATAGAAAAAATAATAAAAATCCTTCTTGGTTTTGAAGAATCTGCAGTATGAGAGCTTAAGAAAGCTATATCTGCACCCACGATCCTACAATAATACATATAAACTTTTACTTTTTAGAAGTTGTCATGTTGAAGAAAATGTAGAATCTATTAAAAACTTTCAGTGACGATTTCTAAGGCTACAGTCGACTCAAGCTTTCTTATAGACCTATCAGAGATAACAGAGGTAACTTTCTATTTGAATTTCTAAAGTGATAGTCGACTGAAGTTTCCTAGGAGGTCTAACAGAGATAACAGGGGTAACTTTCTATGTCTAAGTCTAGAGTTACAGACAATCTAAGCTTCTTAGCAGACCTTACAGTGATAATAGAGAGAAAAAAGAGAGTTTCAATTGACTCACGCTTCCTCAAATTTTGATGCATATCTAACAAAGATACCTTTCGATGTAAATTTCTAAAGTGATCTTAAGCTTCCTATCTGCCCTAACATAGAAGACAGTTTTAATCGACTCAAATTTCCTCGTAGATCTGACAGAGATAACTGAGATAACTTTCTGTGGCAATTTCTAAAGTGACAGTCGACTCAAGCTTCCTAGCAGCTCTAAGAGAGAGAAAAGAGAGAAGAAAAAAGAGTTTTAATCGACTCATACTTCCTTGTTTATCTAACAGAGATAACTTTTTAAGAAAATTTTCGAAGTGACAGTCGACTCAAGCTTCCTAGCAGCCCTAACAGAGAGAAAAGAGAGAAGAAGAAGAGTTCCAACTGACTAAAATTTCCTAGTAGATCTAACAGAGATAACTGAAATAACTTTCTGTGTTCATTTCTAAAGTGACAGTCGATTCAAGCTTCCTAGCAGCCCTAAAAGAGATGAGGGAGACAAAAAAAGAGAGTTTCAATCGAAATCAAACTTCCTTGTAGATCTAACAGAGATAACTTTCTCAGAAAATTTTCGAAGTGACAGTCGACTAAAGCTTCCTAGCAGCCCTAAAAGAGATGAGAGAGAGAAAAAAAGAGTGTTTCAATCGAACTCAAACTTCTTTGTAGAACTAACAGATCTAACAGAAATAACTGAAATAATTTTCTATGTGAATTTCTAGAGTGACAGTCGACACCAGCTTCCTAGCAGACCTACCAGAAATAAATGAGATAAGTTCCTCTGCGAGAAGGAATGATTTGATGGAGACAGTGTCTTGACTACTGACAGAAAGCTCGTTTAGAGGGATGTGCCCCTCCTGGCATTCACAGAGGGCACTCACAATAGGCCATAATACCACCAAGTAGTGGTATGGACTTTTCTGTACACGTTCTTTCGAATTGAATCTATTGTTTTTAATTCAAACTGTAACTGACCCATGATCTGTGAACTGTGGACCCATGATCTACTCGAATCCATAACCTAATGTATGACAAGTACTATATTGTTTGTCTATTTCATAGATCTGCTGGCTTCACTTCCTTTTCCCAAATGAACTATTTTAAACACCACTTATCCCATAAACGATCCGTAGATCTTCATGAAGCATACTTGGCGCAATTTTTTCTGAAAATCCATAAATCCTCAAAGATTTAGTTGCTGTTTCTATGCATTCCTACCCCAAGCAACCAATCCGGCAGTCTTCTTACTGCTTTGCTCTTAAAGTCTTTGCCTGCTTCTTGGCTTTCTTTTACTTCTTTACGCTGCTTTGCTGCACATTCACGCTTTGCGTCTCGCTTCGACAGCGTTAAATTGACAACAATCGAAATCGTAAAAAGCATTTGAAACCATTAAAAACAACACTCGCATTGTGCTGCGCTGCTTATCGCCAAAGTCTGATGACAACGCACCGATACAACACAAACGTCCGCCTCGCCGCCGCATCGCGCATTGCTTTCAGCTTTGCAGCGGAAAAGTCACAAAAGACATGAAAGCGGAAAGACAACCCAAAAGACAGACAGTGGAAAGCTTTGTTGTAATGGATTGAAGCAAAATGTTGTTGGCACTTTTGTATAGTTGTCAGTTTGTTGGCGATATTTTGTGTGCGTATTTTTTGGTCTTTTTTGTTTGCAGTTTGTTGTTGAGTGGGCGTGTTGCTAAGATTTGGCTACAATATTTGTAATGGCACAGATATGGTCATGTCAATGTGTGTGTGTGTGTGTTGCTGCATTTGGGGATAGTGATAACGGGATAAGCGCTGCTATTGATGTTGTTCCTGGACCAGGGAGTGAGTAACGTGGCATGAGACGCTGAAAAAGATTTAGTTATGTGATATGGTCAGAGATGGATTAGTGCGGTGTATGGTGTGGGCAAGAAAATGGGGAAACAAACTTACAGAAATTGAATTGAAATACAAGTTGTAGGGGGTGAAAAATTTTGGAAAATATTTTCAATGATTTTGCACTCGCCTATGTAGCGAAATAATAAACTTGCCTGAATATTTTCCCTAAATTTGTTCATATTTACAACTCTTAACCTTTTCATTCACTTTAGAAAATGCTTGGGACCATTTTCTATACACTAAAAGCTTGAAAAAAATCCTAAAACCTCTGCCAGCGCCTAACAATTTAGATCCCATAATTTTAGACATCAAACAAAATCGTTTTCACTGTTTTAGGCATTGTATGTGACACCTTGTCACATTTTTGTGCGCACTGCAAAACAAATAAAAATTCTCAAATAGAAGCAACAACATTTTGCTGTTAACGATCAAATGATTCATAAAAAGCATTGAACAGCGCATGAAACACGCCAAAAAATTTGAAATAAGAGAAAGAGAAATGGCGGAAAAATATAAAAAAATCTAAATCAAAAAAATTTAAAAAACCAATGAACGTCCCACATAGCTCGTTGACAAACAGAACGCGTATGCACGAAATAAAAAAGTAACAAAAATTCCAAAATGTACAATAATTGTGTGCAGCTAGAAACAAGTGCGTATGTACTCTATTTTGGCAAAATACAGATACAACAACAATAACAAAAAACAACAACATCAGCACCTAGTCAGTGGTGCAATTTTATAAACGATATTTTTTAATTGGCCATGGAAAATATTTATTAACAGTAAATAAACAAAAATGCAGTAAAAGAAATAGTGTTTTAATTCATAAAAACATTTATCTTAAAAAAAACATAAAAATAAATATAAAAAATATCTAATAAGTATAATAATTAAAATAAATCAATAATTATTAAAAAATTATAATCAATAGTAGTTAATAATACAAAATAATAAATAATAATAAAAAAAAATAATTCATAAAAAATTATGTATAGACAAAATAATGTATAGAGAAATAATAAAAATATGGAAATAAAGTGGCAAGTAAAGAAAAAGTGTTTACACATTCATTAAAAATTGAATCAAAAATTAAAAAATAAAAAACTTACAAATAATCAATAGAAAAAAAAACAAAAAATAATTAATAAAAGAATTATAAATAAAAGTACTACACAAATAAATATAATAAAAAATATAAATAAAAAATACTACACATATTATAAATATTATAAAAAAAATAAAATTAAATTAAACGTAATAGAAAAAATAATATGAAATAATGAAAAAATTATAAAAAAATGTTTTAAAAAAATATTAAAAAAAATAAAACAAAATAAAATTAAAAATTATGTAAAGTACAAAAAATACAAACAAAATTAATAAATACAAAAAAAATAAATACAAAACAATAAACTGCAAAATAATAAATGAAGCAATTATAAATAAAAAAAATAATAAATTTGTGTGTAAACAAAAATAATAAACACAAATGTATAAAAAGATATAATAATAAATAGAAAATTAAAAAATAATAACAAATACTAATAATACAATAATATAAGTAAATAATAACAATAATACGTAAAAAATATGAAATAATAAAATATAAAATAAATGTATAAAAATAAAAATAAAACAAATACAATTTTAAAAAATAATACCAACATAAATTCAAATAATAAATACAAAATTTGTATAAATAAAATTGTTATCAATACTGAATAAAAAAATTGTAAGTAAAAAATTATTAAAAAAATTATCTACTTGAAAATAATATAAAGTGATCAATACAAAAATAATAAAAAAAATATATATATATTACGGAAATAAAAAAAATTAAAAAAATAAAATAATATAAAATTAAAAAATATCAATAACAAAAATATACTTAACAATAAATAAAAACATAACAAAAAAATAAATAAAACAATAATAAAAAAATAAATAAAACAATAATAAAAAATAAATAAAATAAAAATAAAAAATAAATAAAAAACGTTATATAAAAATTATATAAAAATTAAAAAATGTAATAATAAATAAACAAAACGCCAAAAAATTAATGAGTGGAACAAAAGTGTTTGCAAATTCACAAATGTTTTAATGAAAAGATCTTTAAAAATTAAAAAATAAAAGAAATATTATTAATTAGAAACAATGAACATTTTAATAATTTTTTTGAGTAGGTACTAAAAATCTTTAAATTTTTTTTTTAATTAAAAAATTGTTTTTTAAATTTTAAATTTAATTTTTGATTTTTTAGAAACGCTCGTGTGAAACGCACGACTGCGCGTACGCCGTTCATATAAACGAACGGGTCAGTCATGCCTGACGCACAGATCACGATTAGTGTGAATTTGGTTGGCTGGGCGCAGTGTACGCGATGATGAGATGTTAATGTATCTTGCTGTTGTTTTTGTTGTAAGCCAAGTGCGCGTTTGCGGCGTTTTTTATGTATAAAAATGTCCGATTTTTTTTGCGCGTGTGCTATTTGTACTCGGTACAATAACAACAACAGCCGCCGCTGATATGAGCTTCGTTTTTTTTTTGCCCACACGTCGTGTTTGAGCCAACATTTTGTTGTTTATTTAGCGGCACAATTCATAATTTTCATACAAATTGCCAACAATGCTGATGTTTTCGTTGTTCTGTCTGTCGGTAGTTTTATTTTTTTGCACCAGCATAAGAAGTCATAATAAGGCGCATGTTTTTTCTGCTCATTGTACTCCTTATTATTGTTGTTGCTTTTGCAGTTTTTTTGTGTTCTTTTCTTATTGTTGATGGGTTTTTTGTGTATTTTTAACTGACCTCAATTCAATTGACAGTTGTAAGAAAAAAAGTATATGTGTGGTGAAAAAAACCAACAGCTACTCGCATGACGAATGACTGACAATCATGTGGATACAGTTGGCAACTGCTAAGCAGGCGGCAATTTCACCGAACACTGAATCGCTAAATACTGAATCGATTTCCGTTCTTATGAGTTAAGGCGGCTTCAGATTGATAGTGGAGAGAGATAGAGGAGATGACTGATGAGACATACTGCAAGCTTTCTGATTCATCTTTCCAGATTGAACTCGAGTCAGGCATCGGAGGAATATTTCTGTTTACAACACTTTATTCTCTTCTCATGCATTTGTAGCATCCTCTTTTCCTCTCACACTATTTTATTGGCCTCAAAATTTCCAAAATTGACTTTTCTGTAGGAGTATTCTTGCCAGGAAGGTTTTTATCTGGGACGGGTGGTTTATTAGAGCTGCTCACCTTGTTATGTCGGATGAAAATTGCTTGTATTGTATACTCCACTGCCATTGTAATATTTAGACTACTAATTAGTCGGATCTCTATGAAGTATATACTACTACTTAGGTACATACTTCTCTAACTCTCACCTTCCACAATATCACCTCACCATATATAATTTGTCTATCTTTTGCTTCACCATTTTTATATTTTTTCCACATCTCCCAACTCTCTATGCATCTTACTATCTTGCAACTCTCAATGCTTTATTTCTTTCGAAGAGCCTATATTTCCAGACTCTTCCTCCTTTACGTTTTTTCTCCTCAATTCATATCAGATAATTCTTCCAAGCTCTATATTTCCTGACTAATTAACTTTTGATTTATCGGATCTTGAACACAACTTTATCTCCGTTTTTTTCTCATCCTTAAGCACAACTCTTATACTTTGACTCTCATTCTTGCTTTAGTGCAATATAGAATTAGTTCTAACCATCTCTGCAAGATAGAACTAGTTCTATTTCTTTTTCACTCATACGAATATCCCTGTCGGTTTCATTTCAGTGCCTTGTATCTCTTCTTACACAAACGATTCTCTTTCCATTCTAATTCTAGCAAAGTACCGAGGACTTAAATAGAGAATCATCGTTAGATTCATCCGAAGCCTCAGGTCGGTTTTAACCACCACCGAACACCGCATAAAGAGGACTCTCTCTGGGCATCATAATGGGCCTCAGTGCTCTCCGAATGTACTAGTAGAGCAATCGGCAAACAGCCTATCTAACCTAGCTTAATCTAATTAGATAGAGAACGGTTATAAATGATTGAATGATTGAACCTAACTTAGACAAAGATCCTTCGCTTTATGATACTCACATGTACTTGTACTGTTTTTCTCTTGGAAGCAACCTAACCTTAGTAGATAGAGAACCATCTGTCTATACTGCCCACATGTACTTATTCTCTCTCCTCTCTCTCCATCACAGACAGTTTTTTTATGATTGGTTTAAACTCTAACCTAATCTAGACAGACATCCTTCTCTCTGTGATACTCACATGTACCTATCTTCTCTCTCTCTCTCCCTCTCCATCACAGACATTTAGACATGATTGGTTTCAAATCTAACCTAATCTAGAGAGAGATCCTTCACTGCATGATAGCCAGATGTGCTTATCTTCTCTCTCCCTCCCTATCACAGACAGTCAGACATGATTGGTTTAAAATCTAACCTAAACTAGACAGAGATCCTTCTCTCTGTGATGCATGTACCTATCTTCTCTCTTTCTCCCTCGATCACAGACAGTTAGATATGATTGGTTTGAAATCTAACCTAACCTAGACAGAGATCCATTTCTCTATGATGCTCACATGTACCTATCTTCTTTCTTTCTCTCTCGATCACAGACAGTTAGATATGATTGGTTTGAAATCTAACCTAACCTAGACAGAGATCCTTCTCTCTATGATACTCACATGTACTTCTCTGTTTTTCTCTTCCCATCACACAAAGTTATATTGGTTTAAAACTTGGAAACAACCTTACCTAAGTAAATAGAGAACCTTCTGTCTATAATGCCCACATGTACTTACTCTCTCTCTCTCTCTCCATCACAGACAGTTATACTTGATTGGTTTAAAGTCTAACCTAATCTAGACAGAGATCCTTCTCTCTATGATACCGACATGTACCTATCTTATCTCTCTCTCCATCAGGGACAGTTATGCATGATTGGTTTAAAATCTAACCTAACCCAGATAGAGATCATTCTCTCTGTGATACTCAGATGTACTTCTCTGTTTCTCTCTTCCCATCCCACAAAGTTATATTGGTTTAAAACTTGGAAACAACCTTACCTAAGTAAATAGAGAATCTTCTGTCCATGATGCTCCCATATACTTATCTTCTCTTTATCTCTATCTCCATCACAGACAGTTATGCTTGAATGGTTTAAAATTTACCCTAACCTAGACAGAGATCCTTCTCTCTGTGATGCATGTACCTATCTTCTCTCTCTCTCTCTCTCTCTCTCGAGCACAGACAGTCAGACATGATTGGTTTGAAATCTAACCTAATATAAACAGAGTTCATTATCTCTGTGATACTCAGATATACTTCTCTGTTTCTCTTTTCCCATTGGTTAATAGGTTCTTGAGCTCGTAAACCTCATTTCCTTTGTTTTCAAAAACGCTCATAACCTCATTTAATTATTTGTTTCTCGATTTCGAATATGCATGTGGCATTGCATTGCCTGCATTACTGTACTTGGGCAAGGTGCCAGCCCAACCACAAGTGCAACCAAAACAACAACAACAACAATAGTCTACCAAAAGCAGCCAATAATGATGGAAGCAAAAAGTACGCATATCCCAAGTACAAAGTGTTGCTAATGAGTAATTTTCAATAAAATGCAGCGCGATATACTATAAAAATATGCATGACAATAACAATAACACCAACAGCAAACTTAACAATTGTAGCAACAGCGACAAGCACAGCACCGCAGTCACCACAAATACCCAACCAACCAACCAACCAACCAACCAGCCAGCCAACAGTTAAGTCAATATTGACTTTTACCTTGTTGAGTTGTGGTTGGCATTTATTTATTTATTTTATTTTTTCAACTTGAATTTTGTATAAATGTTGTTGTTGCTGTTGCGGTATTTTATTGTAGATATTATTTTTAAACTTCAATTGCAAGTTGAATGGTTGACGGACTACTGACTACTCGCGTCGGTGATATCTCCAACTTGTCGTCAACGTCGTTTATGTTGGTGCTGTCGTTATTGTCATTGTTGTTGTTGTTGTTGTTGTCAACAATTGATATGACAATGGATTATGTTGCGTTGGGTCTTTTTTGGGTTTGCCATTCAATTGCTGTCTAACTTTTTCATTTTCTCTTTTGGCTTTCGGTTTTGCTGCGTTTTCGTTGGCGTCTTTTATGGCTTTGCTTACCTGTTAAGCGTGGCTGCGCCTCTTACGCGTTCGGGTGATGACAACACTGCGGTGTAGTACAAAATATACATATGCAGTACTTTATTATAGCGTAGTTCACATGCTAATGGATCGACAAGTCGAGCAAGACATGGACAATTATGTAGTCCTTTCCAACAGTTCAATAATACAAGTAATGATAAGAGATGTAGAACATTTTTCTAATCATAGTCCAGAACACAACTTCAGTTATTTATTTCGAAAGTGTGAAGTCCCCTAATAACAATACGCCGCATTCCAACACTTGAACCGTGCGCTGGTCGGTGGCATTTCAGACTACTTAGTTGTCAGCGCAAAGCAGACGTTTTGTATTTGTTTAGTTGCCGGTTGCGTTTGTGTAGTGCGTAATTGTTGCAATTATTTCAAATTATCTCCATATTGTAATCACATTAAATGGTCGTGCTAATGATTGCCTCCATACAATGAGTGGTGGACACTTGTCGATAACGACAATGTGAGTAAATATTCCGACAAACGGTCTCACAACTATGCCTTCAATAAATAAAATGTTTTTTTAACAAATTGCTTGAATGTTATAGTGGAATTAAAACTACAATAATTATGGGTGAAATTTGGATACAAAATGAAATAATTAAAGGCTCTATTTATTGGTAATTTTTGTTAAAGACAATTTTTAATACATGTTAATGTCTTGGACTAATAATTTCTTCGACTGACGTTGTGTTAATTTGAGGTTTAATTTTCTTGCTATTTGATACTTTCAATTTGACAAAAGTAATTTTTGACTAGAAGATTGTTTAACATATTTGACCAATGCTGAGACAGCAAGCATAATGAAAATGTTGATTGATCCGACAAGATTGAAAGATCTTCTTCAAATATTGGTGGTTCTTGTACCTTCTGACAGAAGTCGTTTTTAATAAGGAAACTTTTTAGTATACCATATTTGGCTTCAGTATATTTTGCTGATACAACAAGCAATATGAAAGTTTTTATTGATCCAACATGATTGAAAGATTATCTTTAAATATTGGTGGTTCTAGTGCCTTCTGACAGAAGTCTTTTTTAATAAGGAAACTGTTAAGTATATTTAGATTCAGTATATTTTGCTGATACAACAAACACTATGAAAATTTTGATTGATCCACCATGATTGAAAGATCATCTTCGAATATTGGTGGTTCTAGTACCTTCTGACAGAAGTCTTTTTTGATAAGGAAACTGTTTAGTATACTTGTGATCAATATATTTTTTGATACAACAAGCATTATGAAAGTTTTTATATATCCAACATGATTGAAAGATCATGTTCAAATATTGGTGGTTCTAGTACCTTCTGACAGAAGTCTTTTTTAATAAGGAAACTGTTTAGTATATTTGGCTTCATTATATTTTGCTGATACAACAAGCATTATGAAAGTTTTTATTGATCCAACATGATTGAAAGATCATCTTCAAATATTGATGGTTCTTGTGCATTCTGCTATTGATTTTTTTATTGAGATTGTGTTTACTAAATTTAACAGAATTCTTTTTTAAGAAAGAAACAGTTTAGTATATTTGGCTTCAGTATATTTTGCTGATACAACAAGCATTATGAAAATTTTGATTGATCCAACATGATTGAAAGATCATCTTCAAATATTGGTGGTTCTTGTGCCTTCTGACAGAAGTATTTTTTGATAAAGAAACTGTTTAGTATACTTGGCTTCAATATATTTTGCTGATACAACAAGCTTTATGAAAATTTTGATTGATCCAACATGATTGAAAGATCATCTTCACATATTGGTGGTTCTTGTACCTTCTGCTATTGATTACTTTCATTGAGATTGTGTTCACTTAATTTAACAAAAGTCTTTTTTAAGAAGGAAACTTTTCAGTATGTTTGTCTTTAGTATATTTTTGATTGATCCAACATGATTCAAATATGATTTTAAATAATGTAGGTTGTTTAATTGTTGTCTAAATAGGATTGATGCAGATCTCAATGCTAAAACTATGATTGATAACTCAGATTAGCTGCTGCCAGTCGGTTCATATAAACTGTTATCCAAAAAATAAAGAGAATATATTGTTTAATAGACCAGAAAGGACAATGTTAAGGAATACAGTCCAGATTATAAATGCTAGTCCGATCGAGATATATATTGTTTGTATTGAATGTTGTTGAATAAACCGAGTAACATTATTGAATATTAAATATTGTTGAATACTGTTGAACGATCAGGAATTTATGGTCTTAAATCCATTAATGTTTAATGAATCATTGCAACAAATGAGTTCCAATGGTTCATATCAAATGCTAATGGATAGATCCGATGCGATAAAACAGTAAACTTTTTATGCTGCTGATCTGTTAATATTTAGATTCTTAAGAAAAGATTTCAGATGATCCAAAGTAGTGAATTTCACTTGATTTTTAAATGCCATCGGTGAGCTCCACTGAATATTTCAGTTCACATGACGTGGAAAGGTTAAACGAAGAGGACTTTATTTGATTTTAAAATAATTACTAGTGATCCAAAACATATATTGTTGAGTAATGTATAGATGGTTTGTACAGAAAGATATCTAATAGATAAACGGGGTTTCGTCTATGTTAATCAGTCAAATTTTTATTCAGATTCTTAAGAAAAGATCTGAGATGATTCAGAGCGGTGAGCTAATGCGAAGCAGACACTACTGAATATTTCAGGCCATAGGACGTTCAATGGCTCATTTAGAGGGCTTAACGTATTTGATCTGAACAAAATAGTGACTGATGATAGGAAGCAGATCTTTTTACATTATTTAGACCACATGTTGTTGAAAGGTTCGAAGTATGTAGACTTAGACTGATTCGAACAAAATGATGTCTAATGAGCTTAGATTCGGTTACTTAAAGTCAAATGTATTTAGAAGTTGTTGTAAGGTGATCTACTCGTAAATAAGCGAATAATGAAAGGTGTTCTTAAACCATTTTAAATGGTAAACTTTGAATATGTTGTTTGATGGTTCGGAGAGAAAATTTTAGGCGCCAAATTAGTACCAACGATCTTAGATTCGTTAAGCTCAAGTCAAATGTACTCGGTGGTTGTTGTAAGGTGATCTGAATCAACAAATGTTGAGAAATACTCTGAAACTACTTTGAATAGTCAGAGCTACAAGGTCACAACTTTGAATGGCCAATGCGAAGCAACGTCCGAATAATTTTAAATGCTTTGCATTCGATAACCTTGAAAATGCTTTTGATAATGTCTGTCATTACACATAATTTATTTTAATATTTTAACTTGATTTCTAAACACTCGGTGAACTTTTGTTAAAGGTTCGAACTATGTGAAATCGCATGTTTTACTTTATATTATTTAAATATATCTTTGGGTTGTTAACTTTTTCATTAACAATAAATTTTTCTCTTTTTTCAGGTAACAATGAATGCCAAATCGTTTGATGATATAGCAAATTTCATTTCTTATTAGCGTAAGTAAAATATAAAACATATTGTTATTACAATGAAACTTGGTACATAATGTTTGTAAATTTTAAATTATAAAAACTATAAATCTTTCTGAGTCACTGTTCGATTCTTCAGGCTATTTTGAGACAAGGTTTGTGATAAAACTACTAAACGCAGCAAGAGTTGAATTCTTGAATCTTTCTGAACCATTGTCCGATTCTTTAGAATATTTTGGATACGAGGTTTCTGATAAAACTACTAAATGCAACAGGAGTTGAATTTTTGAGTCTTTCTGAACCACTGTTCAATTTTCCAGGCTATTTCGAGACAAGGTTTGTGATAAAACTACTAAACACAGTAGGAGTTGAATTCTTGAACCATTCTTCTGAACCATTATCCGATTCTTCAAGCTATTGTGAGACAAGATTTCTAGTAAAACTACTAAACGTAGCGTGAGTTGACTTCTTAAACCATTCTTCTAAACCATTGTACGATTCTTCAGGCTATTTCGGAGACACAATTTCTAGTAAAACTACTAAACGCATCAAGAGTTGAATTCTTAAATCTTTTCGAGCCACTGTTCGATTCTTCAGGCCATTTTGAGATAAGTTTTCTGAAGAAACTACTAAACGCAGCAGACGTTGAATTCTTGAACCATTCTTTTCAACCATTGTTCGATTCTTCAGGCTATTTGGAGACGAGGTTTCTGACAAAACTACTAAACGAATTGAATTGAATTCTTGAATATTCTATGTTGCGGCTAAAATTAAATCACAATGCTTTGTCTGGAACTTTAATGGGTAATTTTGAAGCACGAACGTTTCTTGGTCGAATCCAAATCATTCATGTGAGCCTCTACTATAAGCTTCGCTCTCTCGCTCTTACAAGTGTATCGAATATTCCCAATCTTGAGTCCCAAATAACTGTCGTAAGCATTTCCCGACTTGTCCAACTCGAAAATTACAATCGGCATGTTCTTTTTAAGGGTTTATGTGGCACGTTCAAAGAAATTCCAGGCAAAATGAGTTCTGGTGAAACCACAACTGACCACGTCTAGAAAAATTGTCTAAATACTATAATTATTCGCAGTAATACAACAAAAGGAACGAACACGAAAATTTTACCGCAAGCTCTGCAGCAGCTAACAGTGAGACTCAAAGTGTGGTCGAAAAAAAAAGTGCAGCGGGAAGTGAAAGAACCGCGAGGCCGAAATGCCAGCGTTATAATCAAAGTCAATTTTGAGTTTTCACCTCCTGCACGACTTGTGTGCGCCACTCCTGCCGTCGACATGGCCGTTTTCGTTGGCAGCAGTATGTCCGTTGCCACACTTTCAGGTGTTGGCTCCGCTTTTGCTATTCGTTTTTTCTTGGCTAATGACAGCTTAGCGGTTCGGCTGTGGCCTGTTGCGTACGAAGCGTTATAAACGCCATGATGGATGGGTTGCTTACTTGGTTAGTTAGTGGCACTACAAAGAACAACAACAACAACAACAATAACAACACCGAGAAGCTGAGTCAAGCTGACAGTTTGCAATGCAGCCGCCGGCTGTCAGCTCGCTCAGCTTCTTTGGCGTTTCCGATTTTATGTGCACAACGTTAGCAACTGCCGCCGCCAGCCAGCAACAAAGAACAGCCATCAAAGCAGTTGCAGCAGCCAAGAGCGGCACAAGCGCACAAATCGCGCCTTCACATCGTTGCGACGCACAGTGGCTCAATTTGTCATTTCAGGTTGCAAAATTAATAACTCCTGAACGAATAGAGATAATTGGAAAATTTTTTTTGCTGTTGATTAGAAATTCATCAGGCTATTGTATTCTCAAAAATAAACTCAATTGAAGTACAGGGTGCTACGTAATACTTTGTCAAAGTTCGGCTTACTGTAAATAAGAATAATGCGAGCAACAATGATAAGTTTTAGTTGCAAAATTAATGAAAATGCATTAAAAAAGATGAAAAGTAATAAGAAATTTAAGAAACAAGCTGAAAGAGTCAAATTTAAAGATAAAAATTAATAAATTTTGCTTTCAAAATTAGAACCAGAATTCGAAAAATTTACATAAAAAGTCAATTTTTCTTTGGACAAAACAGTGCTAAAGTTTTATTATGACTATATTTGATGGGTAGCACGTTGGGTGGGGTGCGAATACTGTTTTTTATTCTTTTAACACGACCCGGGCTTGCTGGTAAAACTGCTTCCACTATAACGCCTTTCATTTTCTCCTGATCCTTATTTTATTTTATGACCAAAGCTTCTGACAGGTGGATGGTAGTTATTGTTTCCGTTGCCTTCATAAGCTTCCTTTTTTATTAAATGACGCACAGTCCTGAATTGACTTTTTCGGCCTTCCTTTTGCCGCCTTTTATGTCGATGGTTGGTCATCGCTTATGCTACATGCATCTCCTGCATCGAAGTAAATTGTTTTTTCCAACCACTCCTCATTATTCTGGACAAAATTGAATTTGGTACGGTTTGCCGCAATCCATTACAACTTTATAGTGCGATAAGTTCTGGATATCTTCTCTTTAGTCATAGATATGTTGGCTGCAGGCAAACTTAACCAACGTAACCAATTTCTTTAGTAACAGCCAGAAAAAACTTCTCCTTTGTCTTCGAAATAGTAAATATTTCAAACAGCTTCGAATTTTTCAAAAACATCTTTGTGCTTCTTCTTCGGTTTAATTGCAGTGGCGGAGTTGAAGTTATGTTTAGTTCAAATTAAATTCGAAACTAACTTCACTTACTCCAAACTCCTTTATTTATAAGTAGGATTTGCATATGCATTCAAATAGCAGGTACTAAGCTTCTAGTACTAGCAGGTACCTAAACAGTTGTTAGGTTTTCCCGCGTTGTGGGATTTTTGAACAGCCCAGACACATAAGTGAGCTTTAGACATTGCACATAGATACTTATGTCTGCTTTTTGATTTTCAATAACTAATTGTTTCATTGGCGCGGTTCAACTCAACGACTAATGGCGACTGACTGAGTTTTGCTCAAATTAAAAAAAAAATGTTATGCCAGGCACAGTGTTAGTATTTTGTTAAAAACAAAAACATTACATCAAAGGATACATGATAGCTTGTCAACTTGTTTTTCGTACGTGCGAACTACGCATCCAGCAGAAGTACTCTTTACTTCGAGCTTACAGCAATATACGCAAAAAAAAAGTCGACTTAATATGAAGTTGCAAGCTTGTATCACAACTTAAATGAAGCCAAAATCCAAATTTGCATGCCCTGGCAACGATTATAATCGCGTGTAAGTGATTCACTATCAAAATCTTGACGAACTTGTTCGAACGCACGCACCCGAAAGCACAAAATTGCGCGAGGTGGCCACAGAAAAATCGCTGTAAAATCCAGTCGGGCAAAATCGGGCACCCGATCTCTTTAGGGCAGTACTCACAGAAGACTAGTGAACAATTTTCCCAAAGACGGAACCGTGGCAAGTATGGCCTTTTTTTTGAAAGTCTATCGAAAGTTCAAAAAGAGTGATAAAAATAGTGCTTCAAGTGTGTGCCTATGAAAAGACAACAACAACAACCAACTTTTTTTTTCTATATTTAATTATTTACTACAAATGCCTTCTTTTACGATGCTGGTGCAAAAAGTTTCAATCAATTTGCTCTTTTCCGTATTTTAAAACTTCAGCGTTGCCGAAAAAGTGCAAATTGCTGATATTATTTCACACTCTAAAAATTGCTCAACTTTGACGGGCTCTACAAGCAAAACTATTTGTCCAATTTAGTTAAGGTTTTCGGATTTCTTAGGTCCAAGCATTTATCTATCGGACAAGTATAACAGTTTCCCCCAAATCGAACATGACAAAATCGACTTTTGCAACCTACGTCGGCAGAATCAGCCACTGTGCGACGCTGCGGGTTTTTTGTTTTTGTTCAGCCGCTTTGCGCTTTTGTTGCCAACAAGTTTGTGCGCATCTTGCTGCTGCTGCTGCTGCTGTACTACCTGTTATTACTGTTGCTGCTGTTGTTGTTGTTGTTGTTATTGCGAGCTCACAATTGAGTTAGTCGTGCCGTGAGTTTGGCGCGCTTTGCCAACCGCGCATTCGGTTTTGGCCATGTTGGCTTCTAAACGGTGATTTGACCATTATGCTAACGGTAAAATGTGCAGAGGCCTCTTTGTTGGTTTTGTTGTTGCTGCTGTGTGTGTTTGTGTATGTTAAACTCTGCGCCTCAAGTAAAGAAAACAACCGCAAAGCAGAGAAGCACCAAAACCGGCTTTCGACTTGATGCGTTTGCTTCTTCTTCTGCTCGTTCTTCTACGGTTGCTGTTGTTGCTGTTGGTGCGACAAGAAAATGGATTTGAGTACGTTTTATGTGCACGTTCGTTGAATTGTTGTTGTTGTTGTTGGTATTGTTGTTGCAATGTAATAAAATTGCATAACCTTAGAATTGAGTTGTTGTTGTTGTTGATGGTGTTTGCTTCGTTTCGTTGTTATTTTTCCATTAAAGCCACGTTTGTTGCTTGTTTACGGCCTGTTTTGGTAGACGTTTTCATTTTGTATGCTTTGCAGTCGTTTATTTTTAGCTTCGGGCCGGTTGCCAAGTGGCAATGGAATTGGACACATTGCAACATTGCCGCTAACGGTTAGCTGATATTACAACAACAACAACAACAACGATACACTTTTGCGGAAGTAGCAGAAGTTGAAAGAAAAAAAATGGATAAGATTAGCTAAGATAAGAAAAGCTAATTGAAGAAGAGGGAACTGTAAGAAGTAAAGAATGAAAAATGCATTACGAAGAATGAAAAGGAGGGAAATAATGTGGACATAAAGAAGAAGAAAAAAAATTATAATAATTTAAGTGGATTTGAAAAACTATTAAAAATAAATTAGAGAAAAGTTTTTGGACAAGGGGACTGAATAATTATTTAGATCTGATAAAGAATTTCATTGGCGACCTTTGAAGAATCGTTTTAGAAGCAATGTGCTCCAATAAAATAGAGAAAGTCTTTGGAAAAGGGGACTGAACAATTATTGGGATTTCAGAAAGTATTTCATTGGGCACCTTTGACAGATCGTCTTAGAAGCAATGTGCGTCCAATAAAAGAGAGAAAGTCTTTGGAAAAGGGGACTGAACAATTATTGGGATTTCAGAAAGTATTTCATTGCGAACCTTTGACGGATCGTTTTAGAAGCAATGTGTGTCCAATAAAAGAGAGAAAGTCTTTGGAAAAGGGAACTGCACTATTCAGATCTCAGAAAGTATTTCATTGGCGACCTTTGACGGATCGTTTTAAAAGCAATGTGCGTCCAATAAAATAGAGAAAGTCTTTGGAAAAGGGAACTGCACTATTCAGATCTCAGAAAGTATTTCATTGTGGACCTTTGACTGATCGTTTTAGAAGCAATGTGCGTCCAATAAAAGAGAGAAAGTCTTTGAAAAAGGGAACTGAACCGTTACTGGGATTCCAAAAAGTATTTCATTGACAGACCGTCTGAGATGCATTGTGCTTCCAATTATATTTATTTGGATTGATGATTGAAACTTATAGCACCTTGGAGGCTTTTTCATTGGTAATTATTGAGTTCTTAGAGCTCTAAGAGCAACAAGTAATTGGCGATGCAAATCTTTATGTGATTTTATTGAAATTGGAATACGAACCCACATCTCTCTACACAATGATCCAACGACTACTAACCATTCAAAAAGGCAAATATAAATTTCATAAATGAGAAAAGTCCACATGAACTTCAAAAACCTATGAAATTAGTTGTGATCTTTACCAAGAAGAAGAACTTCAATTTCATTGGTGCACAAAAAGTTTTCAATGTTAGACAAAAAATTTTGTAGCTGCAGCAAATCCGTCATTAAGTCTCTTATTTATATGTCAGTTGTTGTTTTTTGGTTGTTGTCGTTTAAATCAAATTCTGTCTATCTAAAAACTAAGCATTTAATTTTTTCACCTACTAAAATAGAATTTTATAGCACAGCGACGTTGATGTGAATACAAATTGAATTTGTATTAATTTGATTTGCAGCTCAACTTTGATAATTAAAACTCAAACTAAAAATACAAATTCCCACTTGTAGAGAAAACACATCCGAAATGTGATAATAAATTAGCAATAATAAACGGCAAACTTGTTTCGGCGGACATAAATTGCAATTATTGCCTCATATGTATGAATATCGCAGTTGTGTTGGCTATGCTCGGCCAGCCAGCGACCAGCGACCAAGTGCGACATTAATATGCGACATCATTAAAATGACAACGAACAGCACAAGCAACAAACGCAACAAAAACAATGCCATTAAAAGCAACAGCAAAGGCATTTAACTGGCCGATTTGAGCGCCGCTAAGTGTTGTGCTCGAAATGCGTCTCAACTGAAGCCAGTGCGGCGTCAAATTATAATTAAAAATTTTTGTTGACCCATAAATGCGAGTTTTTATTATACTTTTACGAGAAATAAGTATCTAAAAATAGAATATTTTTGATGAGTTATGTGGCAGGTTTTAGAGGAAGTTGTGCAGTGATATTTTATTTAGTGAGAAACTTTGTGATTTTAGGGAATAAGTATTGCGTTGGAAGTTGATAGCTTGACAGCTTCCTTTTTTTGGGGCGGTAGTTTGAAATGTTCGTAGATAGAGATCGATGAACATATAGGAAAGGAGAGAAGGAAACCAATATTTCAATGTTTCCAGTACAATAAATAAATTTCAATTAGAACAACCAGTACAACAAGAAGTATTTTTGGTACAACGGTCATTATTTTGACTTCAACAACCAATATTTCCTGTACCAAAATCTTTAAGTCAAATACGAAAACCCATATTTGAAATACAACAAGGAAATCTTTCAATTACAACAACTCTTTCAAGTACAACAACCAATATTTTTTGTACAAGAACTTTTAAGTCAAATACAACAACCCATATTTGAAATACAACAATGAAATCTTTCAAATACAACAACCCTTTCAAGTACAACAACCAATATTTCCAGTACAAGAACATTTAAGTCAGATACGAAAACCCATATTTGAAATACAGCAATGAAATCCTTCAAATACAACAACCCTTTCAAGTACAACAACCAGTATTTCCTGTACAAGAACCTTTAAGTCAAATACAAAAACCAATAATTAAAATAAAACAATCAATCTTTCAAATACAACAACGGTTTCAAGTACAGCAATCAATATTTCCTGTACAAGAACCTCTTATTCAAATACAACATCCAATATTTCAAACAAAACAATCAATCTTTCAAATACAACAACCCTTTCAAGTACAACAAGCAATAGTTTTTGTACAAGAACCCTTTAAGTCAAATACAACAACCAATAATTGAAATAAACAAGTAAAACAACCAATATTTCCTATACAGGTCAAATACAACAACCAATAATTGAAATAAAACAATCAATCTTTTAAATACAACAACCCTTTCAAGTACAACAACCAATATTTCCTGTACAAGGACCTTTAAGGCAAATACAACAAATAATAATTGAAATAAAATAATGAATCTTTCAAATACAACAACCCTTTCAAGAACAACAACCAATATTTCCTGTAAAAGAACCTTTAAGGCAAATACAGCTACCAATAATTGAAATAGAACAATCAATCTTTCAAATACAACAACCCTTTCAAGTACAACAACCAATATTTCCTGTATAGGGACCTTTAAATCAAATACAACAACCCACATTTGAAATATAAAAATTAAATCTTTCAAATACCACCACCCCTTCCTTTATTACAATTGCTCAAACACCAACTACATCAAAAATAACATCAACTACAGCAACATTTTCAACAACGCTACACTCAATAACAACAACAACAACAATTTTGCTCTAACAATAAAAAAACAATTCAATTTTAACAACAATAAACAACCTGGCCACGTATGGAAAGAAATATTTTAAACATAGCAACAAATGTTTTAACAATAACAACAAATAAATATCAATTACAAATAACTCCTACAACAACAACAACAACAACGCAAACAACTAAAAACAGTTGCCAAGAAATTCCGCCATTCTGCACACACAGATTTTTTGTGTTCATTACATGATTTTTTTGTTTTTTACACACATTTTCAAAACGGTTAAAACGGTTGTTTTTGATCTGCTAGCCGCTTCCTTCCATTTTAAAGCATCCGCAAACACACACACACATATACACTCAAGTCAAAAATTTACTATCTGCAACGGTGTTTGTTTGTGTGTGTGTCTGTGCAGATAAAACGCAGCGCAATTGTGCGGATGCAGATATTTCTGCTAGATTTAATACGATAAACATTTGACTTGCTACAGGCTATGATGTTGTTGTTGTTGTTTTCGTTGCCGCATGGTACCGTTGCAAGATGCTTGATTTTGTTTTTGCCATAATGTAAACGAAAAGACTGAGAAATTGTACAGACACATTGGGGAGTGGCAAGCAATGGCATCCGTGTCTGCGGCCGCTGCAGCTGACGCTGACACATTAGTGTTGCCGCAACAATGTTGCATTGGCGCAATTGACTGTAGGCATGTGGCCGGAAATGCATGCAAATTGATAGGGAAATTGCATATTTACAGTTGAAAATCTCAATTCGAGAAGAATTATGAGCATTAAACATGACAAACGGCAACGGATTTAGCTGTCATTTGGAAATTGTATGGACGGCAGTAAGAAATTGAATCAATATGTATGCTTATGTATGTAAATTTGGATATCTGAGTTGCTTGAAAAAAGGGGGGTTTCATTGAAATTAAAATTTATTATTTAATTATTATTTTTAATTTTTATTTTTTTTTTTATTTTATTATTATTTTAATTTATATTTTTTAACTCTTTATTTGCTCGGAGTTGAACTTCTTTAGATAAGAATTTTCTAATCTGATGGCATTTGTTAACAATTTAACTATTTATTTATTACTAGAAAATAAAAAATTAAATAGCTTGGAAAACTACTGAAATTTAAAAAGAAAATGTTGGCTATAATTTCACAATAAAGTTAACATTTTTTGTTATTAAATTTTATTTTAAAATTTGTTACACAAAAATCATATATTTTGCTGCTTTGACTGTTAAATAAGATTTAAACTTTTTTATGGTGATCTTTAAACTCGAAACTGAGAAAGTTTCAGCTCAAAAATTACTCTTAAAATTTCTTAATTTTTTTTAGCTGAATAAAAATTACTTTTGAATTGTTAAGTAAAAACTTTTTAACAACCTCAATAGTTATTTCGGTGTAAAAAATTCTTAAAAAATGTTTGGCATCATTGTTCACGTTAAAAGTCAACTTGTGAAATGCTTATAAAAAATTATTGAAGCGAATAGTTTAGGTAACAAAAATCTAAGATAAGAAGCTTTCAACTTTGAAAGTGAATTAAAAAGTTCTTTTTAGCTAATCAAGAAAAACTTTGGAGTTGCTTTGTTAAATTTGTATAATAACCTAAACATTGGTGTAAAAAATCCCTAGAAAATGTTTAGCAACATTGTTCATGCTTTGAGCTCAATTGAACAGCTACATAACTTGCTTTTAAATTACGCATTGAAGTGAATATTTAAGGCAACTATGACAGAATCTAAGATACGAAACTTTCAGCTCAGAAATTTTCAGTTTAGGCAATTAAAAAAATTAAGAAATTTTCAGCTCTTAATCTAAACTAAAAACTTTTTTTAGCTAATCGAAAAACACTTTTGAGTTGGTTGGTTAAAACTTTACAATACCCCAAACATTTGTAGTGGTGTAAAAAATTCCTAGAAAATGTTTAGCAACCTTGTTCATGTTTTGAAGTAATTTAAACATCCAATTTGCTTATAAAATACGCATTAAAGGGAATAGTTCAATGCTTAAGTTTAAGTTTAGTTTAAGTTAATAAGTTTAGAATCACTTTGGAGTTGCTTTGTTAAAACCTTATAACAGATAATCTTAACATTTTTATAAGTCTAAAAAATCCCCAGAAAATGTTTAGCGACATTATTCATGTTTATAAGACAATTAAACAGCCCAGTTGTGAAATGCTTATAAAATACGCATTGAAGCGAACAATTTAAGCAACTTCACAGCCACTCGAGTGTCACTTGAAGACATTTGCTATGAGCTCAAGTTGTTGGCTAACCACATTACCAAACAATGGGACACGCAAGATGGCGCAGCTATCAAAGCAAAAACACAAAAAATAAACCAACTCGACAATTTTCACGGTCTTTTGCAATATTTTCCACATTTTCATGAGCACTAAACCCCAAGAAACAACAAAAATTGTATATAAAAAAAATAAATGTTGAACGCATTGCTGGCATTGTTTTTGTGTTGTCAGCATTGCAGTTGTTGTCGTCTTCTGCTACCATATCTTAATCATAATACATATTTTAACTTTTTTATATGTATATACATTTTTTTTATTTTTTCAATTTTTTTTGTTGTTGATATTTTTCTTTATTTTTCTGTATTTTTTTAAATTTTTTTGTTTATGTTTTTTCAGTTTTGTGCGTTTTTCATTCCATTCCAGCTGTGTGTATGTGCATTTAGTAATTTTAAATTACAAACAAAATATATGTGTGCACATATATGTATGTAAAAAACACAAAAACATGCCGCAAAACTATGAAAATATGTGAACAACAACAAAAAATCAACAATGCAGAAAACAAATGTGAAAACGCAACGCAAACACAAATGCCGACTTGTTGTTGTTGCTTTGTGTTGCATGAATGCCAAGCTGCAGCGCGTTTCTTTGCCACTTCCAGCATACGGCATGTTGTCGCACCCGCCCGCCCATCGCCGACCCCACTGCATTGCGCGCCAAATGCTGAACGCTGTGCGCGCACATTTCAATTTTCAAGCATGCAGCAATGCGCTTTTGTGTGCCTCTGCGTCGCGCCCGGCACGCATTGCTGTGCAGCGGCAGCTGTATCTCTGGCTCTGTATGTATATGTGTATGTGTGTGTGTGTGTTTGAGTTCATGTTGGTATTGGTAACCATTTGGTGGTAGTGTTTCATTGGCGTTCGGCCGGTCAGTGCCAGCAAAAATTCCATTTTGGTTGCTTGTTGCCGTTGGCCAGCAGCAGCTAAACGCAGCTTTTGGATACAAAAAGTATCTTTTTCACAAGCGAGTATTTAGTTGCATCCATAGCCCAAAGTCATAGCAGCGACTGTTTACGTTGCCCTCGACGCGCTTTGCACAGTGCTGTCAGTGATATTTTTCTTACTCTACTCGATGCTGTTGTTGTTTTTTATATTTATTGCGTGTAAATTTTGTATGTAAACAACGAAAACAACAACAACAACAGCGCATTTTTTCATATTTTCGTGCTTTTTTTGTTCACACATGTTATTGTTGTTTTTGTCATGCGCTGTTTCTTCAATGTTTTTTTTTGGTATCGTTTGCTTTTAGTAAAAATCAAATTTTGTTTTCTGCTTATTTCCGCTGAATATTTATGAATGCGAGATGAAATTGTAAGCAATTTGTATCATTTATAACTTTTGCATTATTCTTGTTGTTGTTGTAAAAGAATTGATGTTGTTGTTCTGCTTTGATAATAATGCTTGAGTGCGTCTAAATTCACAACGCTTATCTTTGCAGCTGACTGCTAGCTTTGCTTTCCGCACCAAAGCCTAATCTGTTCACCCACCCGTTACCGCTCCTCTCCCATTCATCACCCACCACCACCCACGACCACAATTTCGCTGTTTATTTCCACTATACAAATTATGCTCATAATTTAGTATATTTGCTCGCGCTCTGCTGAGCTGTTGTTATTGCAAATTTATTATTGTTGTGTATTTTTTATCGCACTCGAATTATGCATGCAAAACGCGTGTGGCGTTGCACACACACACACACAAATACCAAAAACAACATGACAACATTTTCTCGCTTAAGGCGACAACACAATCTGCGCCTCACTGTTGCTTTCCGTCATCGCAGTGGTTGTTGTTCTTGTTGTTCTAATACTTATTCTTGCATTTGAATTTTGTTGAAAATCTTTGTGAAGCATTTCAAATCATTTGAAAAATTTCTGCCATGTCATTTGCTGCTTTTCTTCGCATTCACTTTCAGCGAATTGCTGCTTAATCGACTGTTAATCTTATAAAATATTATGAAATCGATTTTTATTAAACATTTGAATTTTGTTCATTTCATTGTAAAGGCAATTTCAAAGGCTACAATACGGTAACAAACTTATTGTACTTTAGTAATAGTTTTTTTTGAGAAAAAAATCCGTTAAAAAAAAAATTTTATAAAGAAATGTTTTTTTCGCTTCAAACTTTTTATTAGTACATTTTACGTATCTAATGTCGGACATCAAAAGAAAGGTATAAAAAATACCTTTCGTTTGATACCAATATCGTGTAAATCAGTTGGAGATTAATTGAGTTTTTTTGATACAAATTTTGAACCTTGACCCCGAGCCACGCCTTTTATGGGCGTTTTCCAGGCAAAATTTTCAGTTTGTTAGATGCAGGAGCCAACCCTCTATATAAAAGCATACTCATTTTTTTTCACGTGGGTTCGCTATACTGTTTTTATGCCTCGACGAAAGTGGGGTTTTTGGGACATTTTTGTCGAAAACACAGTTTGAATGTATTTTTTTTGGATTGGTGTCTGAAGCAAATTTGTTGGTCGCTAAAATATCTACAAACTTGCCGAGGAGAGTATGGCGATATTGAGAACGATCTAAGACTAATTAGCATTTAAACGTTCGAAGACTTAAGCGACGAACTCGACTAAAATGAGCAAACTTCAAAGTCGGATTTCTCTTAAACTAGAGCCAATCCAGCCAAACGGCTGGTGGATCTCAATGTTGGAACTGGCAAAATAATTCGCCTACAACCCTGGCCTATTACTCCTGTTTTATACAATCCATGCTACTCTGTACATGTTACTTTTTGAATCTTACTTGAATAAAGGCATTGAAGCTGAACGGTCGTGCGTTTTAATAGGTTATGGGCCCAGCCCGCCCACGCGGTTTTTGTTCGATATCGTTATTTCATAAAAAAGGGGCAGTACGAAACGCGAAAACGTGTTCAGTCACAAAACATTAAATTTGGAACAAAAATGTCTGGTACGGTCGTGAAAATTGAGCCGCTAAACGCGGAGAACTACAACACATGGAAACTGCAAATGCGCGCCATATTAGTCAAAAATGACTTATGGGCGTATGCGAATGGCACAAAGCCATGCCCTCCCGGCGAAGAGGCGGAAAAATGGAAAAACTTTGATCAGAAAGCATGTGCTGATATAATGCTTTCAATGGCCCCATCGGAGCTCGGACTCATCTCGGAATGTGAGACTTCAAACGAAATGTGGATAAAATTGCAGTCCACATTCCAGTCCAAGGGGCCTGCGCGAAAAGCAATGCTGCTCAAAAAGGTGGCACTGGCGCGTGTGCGCGAAGACGAAAATATTCGTGAACACTTAAATGACTTTTTTGACGCGGTTAAAAAATTAAAAGAAATAAATGTGACAGTGGGTGATGACCTCCTCGCTATATTATTATTATATAGTTTGCCCGATTCATTCGAGACTTTTCGTTGCGCGCTTGAAACAAGGGACGAGCTGCCTAAACCAGACATATTGAGAGTGAAAATATTGGAAGAGGATCAGTCGCGAAAAGCAAAAGAAGAACGCAGTGAGCAAAATGTTCTATACGCAAGGCAGCACAACAACAATACAAACACTGGAATGCATGGAACGAAAGAAGGTGGTAAAGGAGAGCACATGGTAAACACCGGGTGTTTCAAATGCGGTAAATTTGGACATTTCGCGAGAAACTGCAGATCAAAACAAAACACACAAAACGCAAATGCTCGTCATGCAGAAGAGTATTTGACCGAAAAAACACTTTTTAATACAACTGAATCAACGTTTTTGTGTGTTGATAAAAACAATTACTGGTGTTTGGATAGTGGGTGTACGTCACATATGAGTGCAGACAAAAACAATTTTAAAAATTTCCAAAATACAGACAAAACTCTAAATTTAGCAAATAACGACACAACGAAAGTAACTGGAATCGGTAATGTCAAAATAAATGTCACCGAAAAGGGACACGAAGAGCAGTTTAATGTTGAAGACGTTATGTACGTAAATGACTTGCGAACAAATCTATTATCGGTTTCAAAAATAACAGATAAAGGTTACGAAGTGCATTTTCGCCGAAAGGAAGCAGTTGTTATGGAAAATAATACGGTCTTGTGCACCGCCAATCGAATCGGAAATTTATATTACTTACGAAATTGTGTAAACGCGGCAAAAGTGGTGTGCGAAGAAAATGAATTGGACGTATGGCACCGCAAATTCGGCCATTTGAACGAAACTGATTTAAAAGAAACGATGAAAAGTGGAAGTGTACACGGGTTTGACATTAAAACAGAATTAACAATGTCGACATGCGAAGTGTGTATTAGCGAAAAGCAGACGCGCGCAAGTTTTCCGATAAATCAAAACAATAGAACACACAATTTACTCGAAATTGTGCACAGCGACGTCTGTGGCCCGATGCGGTGTGCATCTTTTTCCGGTGCAAGATATTTTATAACATTCATTGACGACAAATCACGGTGGTGTGAGGTTTTTTTTTGTTAAAAATAAATCGGAAGTTCTAAGTGTTTTTAAAAAATATAAAGCAGTAGCAGAAACGTTTACGGGCCAAAAGATAAAGGCGCTGCAATCAGACAACGGCCGCGAATATTGCAATCGGGAGTTCGACTCATTCTTAGAAGCAAATGGCATAGTGCGCCGTTTAACAACGCCCCACACACCACAACAAAATGGAATCGCAGAACGCAAAAACAGAACGCTTGTCGAAATGGCAAGGTGTATAATGAAGCAGGCAGGTGCGCCCCCGGCGTTTTGGGCCGAAGCAATAAATACCGCGTGTTACATTCGAAATCGGTGTATTACAAAAGCAAACGATAAAATACCGTACACAATATGGACAAACAAAAAACCGTCGGTTGTTCACTTGCAAATATTCGGATGTAAAGGTTATGTTTTAAACAAAAGTCCTACGAAAGGCAAATTCGACTCTCGATCTGAACCGTGCGTTTTTGTCGGATACTCATCCGAATCCAAAGCTTACCGAATGTGGTCAAAATCTAAACGAAATGTTATAATAAGTCGCGACGTGAAATTCATAGACCAATACGGATTCAATAACGAATATGATGATATTTTTGACTTCGAAACAAAAGAAGAAAATAAGGTTGAAATTGAATTAAATGCTAAATCGGGACTACAATTATTTGATGCTAAAGAAAAAGATAGTGAAAAAGATAGTGAAACGCGTACATTAAACGAAGTGTGCGAGAAGCGTGGCAAAACACGTGCGGAGCCAGACAGATACGACTTACGCAGCAGACCAAAAGACCTGCTACAGCAACAAAAAAACAGTGACTCCGATGATTTCGAAGAGTGTGTTTTCAGTGAAATGGGTGAAATGGCGTATCTTGCCATGGATCCTGAAACGTACTGCGAAGCAATGAGCACTCCAGATGCAGTAGCATGGACCCAAGCAGTTGAGGACGAGTACTTAGCCCAAATACGCAACGGAACGTGGGACATTGTGGAACGCCCAGAACAACGCAGAGTCATCGGCAGCAGGTTAGTGTTCCGTACAAAAGACGCCGGCGAGAAGAAAGCACGCCTAGTAGCAAAGGGCTACGCCCAGCGTCCAGATGAGGACTTCCATGAAACGTACTCGCCTGTAGCACGCTCATCATCAATACGGCTGATGACCGCAATCTCAGCAGAAATGGGTTTAGAGATCCATCAAATGGATGTGATCACAGCGTACCTAAACGGTGAGCTCGAAGAGAGCGTATATATGTCTGTTCCTGAACAACTATCCGATATCTTAAGTCAGATAGAATCCGGAAAGCGGGTGGGTTCCAAAAGCTACACGCATCACGCAGACATAATCGAAACAGCGACCAGATGGCTAGAAGCTATTCGTTGCATCTCCAATCCTGTATGTTCGTTAAAAAAGGCGTTGTACGGTTTACGTCAATCCGGAGCGAGGTGGTACTATCGCTTAACATCAAGGTTGGAGCAACTTGGGTTAATGGCGACGAAGCAGGACCCGTGTTTATTTGTGAAACGTCAAGGTACTAAAATCATATTGGTCACGATATACGTAGACGATCTTCTGCTAGCATCAAACGAGAGCGAGTGGCTGAATACCATTAAAAGCGAGCTGCGTAAAACATTCGACATGAAAGATATCGGTCGCGTAAAGCGTTGCCTTGGCATCGATTTTAAACAAAACATAGAATATCGAACAGTGTTCATATCACAACGAAACTACGCTCAAACTATTTTGGAGCGCTTCGGTATGTCAGACTGCAAAACAGCATCAACGCCTATAGAAGCGAATTTTAAATTAACAAAACCAACAATGAAATGCGACGATGAAATGCTTAAATATCCATATCAGCGACTTGTGGGGGCGCTAATGTACCTCGCGGTCACAACTCGCCCAGATATCGCCTATGCTGTCAACTACATGAGTCAGTTCAATTCTAACTACAATGAAGAGCATTGGCGAGCCTTGAAGAGGATACTACGATACATAAAAGGCACCATCGACTACGGCCTTTTGTACGAGAAAAACGGCACGAATTTATATGGTGTGGTTGATGCAGACTGGGGAGGCGATGTCTCCGATAGGCATTCATACTCAGGTTACGCGTTCATCTTCGGCAACGCCGTCATAAGTTGGGAAGCACGAAAACAGCGTACGGTATCACTCTCCAGCACTGAAGCCGAATATATCGCTATTTCCGAAGCCACAAAAGAGGTGCTGTACCTTCAGGGCATCCTCAAACAAATTGGACTGCCATCCAAAGGCACCATCTTATTCAACGATAGTCAAAGCGCGCAAAGCCTTTTGAAATGCTTTGGTTATCGTCCACGCACCAAACACATCGACGTACGACATCACTTTGTGCGTGATTGCGTAAAGGATGGCACGATCACAGTTGAATTCATGCCGACAGAGAAGATGCCAGCTGACGTATTAACCAAGGGCTTAAGCGCAGCCAAACATAAGAATTGCATCGCATCATTGGGGCTGACAACAATCTGATGTTGTAGGCTCACTACTTTGAGGGGAGCTGTTGGAACTGGCAAAATAATTCGCCTACAACCCTGGCCTATTACTCCTGTTTTATACAATCCATGCTACTCTGTACATGTTACTTTTTGAATCTTACTTGAATAAAGGCATTGAAGCTGAACGGTCGTGCGTTTTAATACTCAACTCAGTATACCTATAGAAAGTCGCTCAGTAGGTCCCCCCATGTCTGAATTTTTGAGGGTAAATTTAACGTACAGCGTAATTTTTGAATCAAATAAATTGCTTCTTATCACTCTTTGCATTTTTAATTGCAATTTATAACTCACTTTGATTTGATGCATACACCAGAACCTAAATGTTGTTTGACTATGGTTAGTTGATTCCGATTGCTTAATGTTGCGAATAATGACTGGCTGGTTCAGATCTATTAGGTTGTTCGTAACTGAGAGACAGGGAACTAATGGGAACCAAGACAGGGAATACTTATTGATATGATTTTGTTTCATTGTCGTCAACTCTCTTGCTTTCTTCCTCATAGACGTTTCTCTGGCTTCGGGTAAACATATCTTCAAGAAGTCCTATATTGAAGACACAAACAATATCTCTTTCACTGTTGTAAGTTCCTTTCCTTCCTGAATTGAATTTGAATTTACTTTCTTTCTTCCTTATAGACGTTTCTCTGGCTTGGGGTAAATATATCTTCAAGCAATCCTTTGAATTCAAAGACAATATCTGTGTCAGATCATTTTCCTCATCATTGACGTCGCTTTTGTTTCGCTAAACTAAACTCAACTTTGCTAAACATATCTTTAAGCAGTCCAATGTACACGACAGTCCACGCAAGAAACGGTCTGTAGTTTCTGTGGTAATCTCTGGAGAGCCAAGAAAAGAGGTACAAGAGGTACTTCCTGGGCTCCTCGTTCTATACCAGCCTAAAGGATCATTCAACTCTCAACATCAGAGAGATAGTTTGATTCATACTGGGATCTCTGTGGTTCCTAGTTAGTGCCATAAAAGAAGTAGTCGCACCATCGTAAGTGTTAATTTAACGAGCTAATGCTTTTTGCTCAAGTGAGCCTTTTTCTGAGGGAGCTCTTCTTCTCACTCGTTTACTGAACCCAAAGAAAGACTTGCTGACAAAAGTGAGTCTCCATTTGATTTTGATCGAATATGTCCATGTCATCGTCTTAGGCCAACAATCTTTTAAGGAAAAGTTACCCGCAGTGTTTGTACGAAATATAACTACTGGTCCCGGAACTTAATAACGTTCAAAATAGTAGTGTCAAGGTGGCTTAAATCTTCAGTGCGTATTATCTTCTCCAACCTTGAAGTGGAGAAGTTACACAATAAGGAATCACCTGGTCTGAAACTTCGCTTTGGGGGCACAATAGATCATCTCTGGTCTACCCCTTTCTAAATCAAATCTAATCTAACTTAGCTTTGTATGGAACGGTTTGGATGAAACATTTCAGATTCGGCAATATAAAAGTGAGACGTATCCTCGCTTAAATTTTGCTCCATTTCGTGCTGTCAGATGTGGCTTTGAAATCGTCAGAAAAGTGCTTCTTCTTTTTGCTTTATATGGGTCTTTTCTAGTTTTTGGCATACTGTAAGTGTTTGGCGTAAGGTTCTGATCGATGATGGATTTTCCAAGTTTTAAGCCACCCAGGAAGGTAGGAATTTCAAGTAGGAACTCCTAAAGCCAAGCTACTATTAGGTTACTCTTAAGAATCAGAAGAAGTTACTTTAAAAATCATACAAATCTTACAAAGAAATGATGAAATGTTTTTACATTAAAGTTGCTCATAACCTCACTTCAAGTGCACTGATGCAAGTTTTCAAATGTAAAAACTAATTTGCATGTTTTCAGCTTAAAGTTTTCGCAACGACCAACGACGACAAGTGGGCCGAGTGGAAAAACAGAAGAAAAAGCACAAAAGTCAGCAACAAATTCGGCTGCTTAAGATTTTCTATAGTTTTCCAAAAACTCGGCTGGTTTGTGGCAAACTTTAAGCGCTACAACTACTGTTTTGCACTTGAAAGAATTTATTTGAAAGTTTGCAGTGCTTGCAACAAACATGCAAACAAGTGCTGTGCATTGTGCCACATCTTTGGCTATGTCTGTTCTATGGCTTTTTTTGTGTTTATTTTTTTTTAACTACCTTTTTCTACTACTTTTTTACTACTTTTTTTACTACTTTTTTACCACTTTTTTTACTACTTTTTGGAAGCATTATATTTGCTGCTCAAAATGCTACACGCGAGTTGAGTGTTCAACATTGCCACATTTTTTTGTGTTGTTATTGTTGTAATTTGTGTAACAAGTCACAATTTTTTAGTGAATTGGAAGGTGAGGGTTTATTGTTGTTGATTTTTGAGCAACTCTTGTTTAGAATTTTTAGGTGTATTCTAATGTTGTACACTGGCGCAAACAGGGGGGGAGGGGGTTTGGGAGTTTAAGCTTACCCAAACACAAAAATTGCTAGTACAAAATATGGTTTCGAATGATATTCGGCTCAAAAGTTGTAGTCAAGACCAGCCCAAATTAAAATCCTGTGTACGCCACTGTGTTTGTACTTTCTTCCTCATTTCTGAATATAATTGACTTCTTGTTTTCCTCTTCTCATTGCAGTTAATCGATTTTATTTTATGTGCACGCGCATTATTCACAAAACAAAAACTTTCTTAAACGCCGTGCGACAACATTTTGACAAAATAAAATACAACAAAAACAATTGTGAAAAAGGTGCAATCGTAAACGGGCACATCTACGCTGCAGCTAACAGATGAGCCCCACATGTCAATTGCTGCAGCCGAAAATGCAGGGTGAGTACACATATTCGTTAAATACAACCAAAGAGGTATTCACAATTGGTGAAAACATTTTCAAACTTTCCATTATAAGTTAAGATTTTGAATAGTTTTTTTTAACGTTAAGATTTTAATAGCTTTTTAACAGCTGTTTGTTTTTTTTTACTTTTCACACTGCTCATGCAACCCTGAGTCAAGCAGCAATGCGCTTAAAATCCTTTTCAGCTGTTTGAATACAGCTGAATCTTTCGAATCTGCTTTCAATATACCAGTTCTTTTAGCTTTATTTTCCTTTTCTCTTTAGCTCTTTTGTCACAGATTGTAAACCCTTTCAATGATTTTCTTATATTTGATTTTCTTATATTTATTTTATTTATTATTTGCTTTTATTAAAGATACCAAAAACCTGATTTGCTCTTAGCAACTTGTGAACAAATTTTTCTCTTCAATATTCTGCCAAATTCTAAGACTTCTTCAGTTCACTCGCATCGACTGTCGCCCGTGGCAACCATACGTTGAGCGCCAGCAGCTGTTTGTCTCATTGTCTGTCTTGTCTTTGCATTCATCAAGTTTTTATTCAATTATATTAACACTGGAAATTTCGTCTTAAGCTGATTAGATGTCGCCATACAAAAAATTACCATTTGAATTTTTGTCATTTGACAGAAATTAATTACAAAATTTGTTCAAGACAATATTGCAATGTCTACTTAAACTCCCCACCATTCGGCACAGAGATTTACTTTCCATTGCCAGACTCAATACAAACGATGCCCAAAAGCAAGCCCAAAAAAAAAACAAAAACAAAACAAACCAAACCAAACCGACGAACAAAAAAGCGTAGCAAAGCTTATTGAAGCGGTCGCCCGCACGTTTCGTTTTTCACTTTGACGTTTTCCTTTTTTGTTTTTATTGTTATTTTCTTTTATGTTTTGTAATGTTTGTTTTGGTGTTTGCACACCGAAAAACCCAAACAAATCGTTAATTGCGCTACACTGCCGCACCGCCCAACGAATGCCGCCGCCAGGCTGCCACAAGCTTCCTACAGGATACACAGCCATGATACGTATACTGCGAGTCGAGGCGTTTACGTATTCAGAGAACACAAAAAAAATACCATCAAAATGAGAATAACAAATGATGACAGAAGAAGCAGAAGATAAAGAAGATGTAGAAGAAGTAGAAGTAGCAGACGTGGGCAAGGCGCACTTGTTGTGAATAATCTGGCTGCCGTGTGGGCGGCCCCACAGCCCACTGAGCAAACAAAGAGCGTGAACAACGCGTGAGCGTGTTCGAGTACTAAAAGGACATGCACAGACAGCCTATGTAAGTTCGAAAGGAAAGCTTCTCTTTACAAAAGAAATTTCGAGCGCCAATATTGTAAAATGAATGAAGAAGAAGCAGCAAAACAAGCAAAGCGCACAGCTGAAAGACAACGAAAGCTGGACTCATCATGTGCCATAAAATGTTACTCTTTTGTTTTATGTTGTCAAGTGCAGTTTTCTCACAAATATCAAAGCGTACGTCAGCACAAAAAGCAGTCTTTTGGGATGGTTGTGAATTGAAGGAAAGCAACACAAATGCCAAAAATGCAGAAACAATCGAAATTTTTTTTTGCTTATGTAACAAAATTCAAAAAAAGCTAACAAGCATTTTGGATGATATTTTCAGCAAGATTTTATTGTAAAAGTTGTGCAGTTTGACATAAAAATTAATGAGTGAAACGGCAAAACATCAATCGACCAGACATTTCAGCATTTTGAGGTCCTATAGGTACTTCCCATAGGTGGCTTCTAGGGTCCCATACAAAGAAAAGGTTTAGTTAGACCAGTGGCGCACACAGGATTCCAGGAATTTCAGGGGGGAGGGCGGTTGACGTATATTTTTTGAGCTCAATTCAATTTGAAACCATATTTTGTACCAGCAATTTTCGTATATGGGAAGGGTTTGAACCCCAGAAACCCCGTCCCCCCTGTGTTCGCCGCTGAGTTAGACGCATACTTGGCTTAGAACTGTAGGTCCCTATTAACCGTTTACAAATTCCCGCACACAACAAGAATCAAACCTGAAGAAAGAGGAAACCTTAGACATATAAGAAGACTTCTGTGTCAGCCATGTACGATTCAAGTTTGTTCATTGGTTTTTTTTGTGGGTCCACATACGAACATTGAAAACTTTCCACAGTACAATGCCATGAACTGTCACATGTCAAGATTATTTGTCATGTTAGTTTAACCCTTTCAGTCACAATGTCCAATATATTGGACTACAGCCCATACAATTCATACAGAACGGGATTATTTTCATGTCGGAAAGGGTTAAAAGCCTTTAAATATATTCAAATTTTTGTATGCAGGTCATTCATCCTCTTGCAATCTTTTTGTGAACGTCAGGAATCTTTATCTATCTTTATCTATTTCTTTATTGCTCCATGAACGCCTGAAATCATTGCCTATTACTTAAGAATCATAATGAAATAATTCAAAATTTCTTTGTATTAGATGTTCTGACCCATTTCGCAACCTAAGCGTGTCTTTTGGCAAGTCCCATGCCCAGACAGGCAACTTAACCTAACCTAACCTAGAAGTTGTGATACATTTATCTGTCAATTGGAACCACATTTGTACTACCGGCCTTTCCTAATCTTTTTTTTTATGTCTTTAAAATAATTCTTCTACTGCAGACGTTTGTGTCATTAGTCTTCTCTACCTCACTTCACTTGAACGCTTGGAACATTTTTTTTATGTCAGATGCATTATGGCAAATTATTTGGGACTTCGTATATAAGTTCCAACACCTTTTTCGGTCTACTGAGAACACATTTGTTCCACCGACCTTTGCTAATCTTTGTTTGACCCTAATCCTTCGTTCGGGTGATTTTTCACCCATTTTCAACTTTGGGATGCTATAACTTTCCTATATATTTATCAAAATGATTAAGGTTTCTTGTATTTGTGGCAAACCAATATAAGTTTTAGAAATTATCTACAACATATTGATTATTTCATTATAACGGTGATTACAAAAAAAGTTACGTGGGCGACGTTCGGGTGATATTTCACCCATATACGAATTGTATGGAAATTTAACGCAACACATACAGAAAATGCCATAAAATTACGTCACTGGATTGAAAGTTTTGAACTGCTTTTATAGGCAAAACCTTTTTCTGGATCAATGGCCTTCTGAACTTAACGGAAAAGTATGAGCCAATTATATTATTTCAGCTAAAGTTGGTATAACTCGCTATGCTTGAAGTCGTGTGTCAGCAATATAAAATGCCAATGAAGACCAATGTTAAACACAGTAACTGACAAAACTAATGTTGAAGGTTTGCGAGTTTTTGGCAGTGAATGGATCAGCGTTGGTGAGATTCAGGCATATTTTGGTATTTCAATTTTGAGTGGTGTTTATAAGTCGAATGGGGAATCTCTTGATAATCTGTAGAGTTACACAACAGGCAGACCAATTTTTCGTTCTGAGGGTGACAAAACCATTCGCCAGAAACGTAACGATTGTAATCAAGAATGAAGCTCGTTAACACCCATAAGACATATATGAGAAAAGTGGGTTTAGCGACAACTGCTATGTACGTCCTATGAAAAGGACACACTAAGTAAACAATTGCCGGCTTTTCGCGGAAGATGCCCCTTTGAGAACTTTTCATCATAACCAGGAAATGTGGGTGACAAAAAGTTATCCGAAATTACATCGTTTTACAATAAGTCAATAGCAGTAGTTGACACTTTAGACCAATTGGTTGTTCACTAACTATATCGTCAAGTAAAAACTAATCGCTGTCGATCCCAGCTGGAATCACAGCAAAAAGTACAAGCGGCGAATTTTTCTTGAAGACATAGATTTCAGTTTAGTAAAGCTAAAGATTTTGCGTAGAGCAACGTTACCGAAAGGAAAATCTTCATGCTGACTTCTTATCTCAATACAGCCAATTTCCCAAACCTTGTCAGAAAATCAAAGTGTAAAAAAAGGAAAAACTATTGAAACACGGTGCCAATTTGGTATCAAAAACGATCAAAAGGCATATTCTGCTTGCAATTCTTGAAAAAACTATACATGTGGTGAACACAAAGTTTTAGTTAACTACTGCCCTTTCTTCCCCCCTTTCCCCATCCGCTTGAAATGTGTGCTGTAACATATGTTGGAAAAAACAGTGTTACATACACATTTAAAAAACAGGTGAAATATGTGGTAGCACAACGGGTCTCATAATAGGCCTCCGAGTATGTCTCTTACAGAGGCAGCCACAATAACCTAACTTAACAAAACTGCCCTAATTGCAGAAAAATATAGAAAAATTTGTTAATTTATTTATCTGTAAGATAACAAAGATAATAAAGATTAAAGATAACAAAAGTTTTTTTATTAAAATTGTTCAAAAAATGCATTAAAACATACAAAGTACCATATGGGTGAAATTTCACCCGAACATCTTATGTGTGAGTTTTTTTGAACGTCGGATGAGGGTTAAAAGTCTTGAACCTTTGCTTTCTGTTGAAGACTACGTTTGGGTCATTAATATTTTCTAACTTACTTACTTACTTGAACTTGATATACTTGAACTGATGATACTTGAACTTTGTATTAGAAGTCCTTACACATTCATCAGCCAACTGGGATCAGATTTGTATCACCGTCCTGTATTAAACTTTATGTAACAGTCTTGAACTTTAGTTTTCCGCTGCAGACCATATTTGGGTCCTTAATCTTATCTATCTTACAAACTTAACATGAACGCCTGAGACTTTTATTTTTATGACGAAAATCATAATACGGAAAGTATTTGGGAATCAAAACACATTTTTACATATGGGGCATTCCACGCGAAGCGGACAGGTAAAAAAACTCGATGTTTCCGATTTCAATAATATTTGAGTATGTTCTACCTATACGTATTATTGATACATATACCAAATATTTTTGTGATATAATGACTAGTTAAAGAGTTATGGGACTTTGAAGTTTTCGACAGCCGGTTGGCATGCAGTACTTCAAAGCCGATTATGGAGTCATAAAATTATATATTAAAATAATTAAACCACTGGATTTCTTACTTCATTTACTGAGCTTTTTAATGGTCTTGTTGGAAAAGAAAAAAATTTTTTTTTTTCGTAAAAAAAAAACCAATTAATTTTTTTTCCTTGATTTTCACTAAGTTGGACCATTTTGTTTTTTTTTATTTTTTTTATATATATTGCTAATATTGTATAGAACATTGGTGCCAACTTTTATAATGGGCGTGGAAGTGGATTAGGAGCTAGACTGAAAATACTGCCGAAGGGTGGCGTATTTCGGTACTAAATAGGTATTAAATATCAAATAAACTAATTTTTTTGATAACACAGGCCGACAAAATTCGAACAAATTTCAGAACCAGAAACCAGAGTATACTTTTCCGAAGGTTTTTGGTGCGCTGAACAAGAATCTGGCCTCAGAATTGCTCCATCACGTTAGGTTTTCGAGATATCCTAACCTAAAAGTGCGAAAATTGCGGTTTTTGCCTATATTTGAGGTTATGTAGCATAGCTATTTTTTTTGTAAAATAACTGCTGGCATCTTAAAGTACAAGCCTTTCCCTTTCAAATGCGCCTTAGTTTGCTCAAAAGTCATTTTTCGTCTTTGAGATATCCAAAATTGAAGTTTGGAATACACATGAATTATACATTATACACAGAATTTCTCTAGTTTTGTACACCTCGGAAATCGGAAACATCGAGTTTTTTTACCTGTCCGCTTCGCGTGTAATGCCTCATATATTAGAGACTTGTTACTTACTTACTTATTACTTGTTCAGGACGTAATGAATCTCAAGTAGTCTCTCGTAATTCTACTATTCCAATGGATAAACAAAAGTAATGTGGTTATAGTTCATAGTAATTCTTGAAGGTTGAGCTGCTTAGCTCGTTTTTCTGTAAGCCAAGAATGGCTTGGAATGGCATCGTCTGCTGCAAAATTTGCATCACTATGGAAATTCACCGTCACCGTTTACCTTAATTGGATCAAGTCAAGGGTCAATTATTTCTTTATTCAGTATTATGTCGTCTAACTTCTGCATACTTTTAGAACCAACCCAATATTTTGCATTATAATGGGTGTTCCCTGCGCTTTGGAGTTAGCTCTTAAAAAAGCATACAAGTTCTTGAGAATAATGTTAAAATCTTTCATTCTCGTCAATATTTTTATTTTATCTCATCATTTACAAAAATTTCTATCTATTTTAAGTTTTAATTAGTTTATTTAGAAGGATATAATAAACTCTTTAAAAAGACGTCACAATCTTCAGTGGTATTCAATATTTTTATTTGATCTCAGCAGTTATAAAAATTTCTATATATTTTAAGTTTTACCTGGTTCGTTTAGAAGAGTATAAACTCTGTAAAAATATGTCAGAATCTGCAGTGGTCGTCAATATTTTTAGTTGATCTCATTATTGATTCAAATTTTCATTTTTTTTTAGTTTCAATTGGCTTGTTTAGAAGGATATAAGTTCTTCAGAAAGATTTTATAATTTTTAGTTCCCGTCAATATTTTTAGTTAATCTCATCAATTATATAAAATCAAAAATTTTTTTTAGTTTCGTTTAGAAGGATATAAGTTTTTCAAAAAGATTTTCTAATTTTTAGTTCTCGTCAATATTTTTAATTGATCTCAATATTGATTTAAATTCCTACCTATTTTAAGTTTTTAATGGTTCTTTTAGATGAATATAAACTCTTCAGAAAGATATTAAAATCCTCAGTTCTCGTCAATATTTTTAGTTGATCTCGTTATTGACAAAAATGCCTACCTATTTCAGAAAGATATTAAAATCCTCAGTTCTCGTCAATATTTTTAGTTGATCTCATTATTGATAAAAATTTATAAATATTTAATTTTTTTTTGCCTATTGGATCCAATATCCAGTTGGGATAGTCAGGACCTATCATATCCTCATTGCATCCGCCATCAGTTCAGAACCCTGTAGGAACGCTACTGCCGATTTTTGGGTTATAGGTTTCTGTTTAGTCTGAGTAACGCAACCGAAGCCAAACAAACGAACCCACTAAACTTCATGAAGCAGTTAAATTATTTTATTGACTCAATCCTTATTAAAAGAAAGTCACAATAGTCCTTTTTTTAGGTCTTCGTGTCGTACTGCATTAACCACTTAGGTGCGTAAGGCTCAGTTCTCGTCACTTGGAAAAACTTTTAACCAACTTTTTTAAGTCTTCAAACAGCTTTTACTGCAACCACAATTTGGTACCAAGTTTTTTTCTGTGCTTCGTATTTGACCTTCACGCCCCACCTCCCACTTTCTAACTTCTTACATACGCCTTTACCCCCCCACCCACACATCTAACATTTTATCGACCCCTCTCTGCGCCCGTTCTTGTTTCAATCATCATTTCATTCTCATGTTTTTTGTTTCAATGTTTTTTATCTTTTTTTGTTTGTCTGCTTTTCGTTTTATGTTTCTCCAGTCTCCTCTCGGCTCCCACGTTACGTTTCTTTCTGCTAACGCAACAAATCATCGTCAGCACAGACAAGCGCAACGACAGCTGTCGTGCCAACAGTAACGACAACAACAACAACAGCCTCAGCGCCCGCAGCAATTCGCACTCGTTGTTGTTATGACAACTTTGGTGTCTCTCATTCGTTGCGGTGTCTGTGTTGTTCATTTTTCTGCGTTTTGCTGCTGCTTCTTCTTCTTCTTCTTCGTCTTCGTCTTCTTCTTGTTCGACTTTGGCATTCTCCACTACTTTGTCGACAGTCGCAGCCATAGTCACTACTGTCATATCTTCAGTTCAATTCAATTTTTGGTAAAATTTTTTACCGCTGATTTGTGCTCATTGCTTGATTGATTGTTGTTAGTGTTGTTGTTGTTGCCATGTTATATCCCCCAACGAATTTATCGCGCTGTTAAGTTCTGATTGAATTGAATTTATGAGTAGTAGCTCGAATTGCTGCTGCTGTGCGCAATTTGCTACTTGCTGTTGCTGCCGTTGTTGTTGTTGTTGTTGCTCATGTGATTTTTTTCAATTGTTCTGATTCCTCTCAGCCGGTTATTAGAGCTACAATATTATGATGATTATGATTACGATTATTATTAGTTGTTCGTCTAATGTGTGTCTATGTTGGCGTTGTTGTTTTTGTTTTTGTTTCTATTGCTGTCGTTGCCATCGACATTGATTGGAGATTTTTGGCGTTGCGGCATTTAATTTGATTTGATTTGTTGTTGTTGCTGCTAATGCCATTGTTGTTGTCACTGCTTTTGTTGTTGTTGTTATTATCGCTGCTGTCATTGTTGTTCTTGTTGTTGCTCTTGATTGTCGTCTAGTGTTGTTCATTTGACTTTTTTTTGCATGTACATTTTGGTTTTTTGTTCTTTTTTTCAGTTCCATTCTTTGTGCTGTAGAATTTTGCTGTGTGATACATCGATTGGATATTGCTTTGACATTAAGTTGACAGCCAACGATGGGTAATTAAGTCCGTACAAAATTACTGCCGAGTACCAATTTACAACTGTTCGAGCTCTTGTAAATTTGCCAAACAATATAAATCACAAAAAAAAACAACACACAATTAAATGTTGCTAGGAAAAGTTGACGAGTTCTATAATTAATTGTCAGATAATTTAGATTTTTGCTTGGAATTTAAAGTATTTAATGTGAGTCAGAAAAACAAAAATGTTTATCACTATTAACTTGGCTTATGCTCTCCTTTAATTGTTTGTATTCATCTCTACTGCCATCTCATTGGTTCTCTTTTATCAGCAACATGTATCTTGGTCAATTATTTGCGCTATAAAATCATCAATTTCCCCATTTCCTAAGCTGTTAGGTGCAATTGAATGTTCATTTAATTTCATAATGAAATATCCATTAAATTAAAATGTATTCACCACACCTCAAACAATCACTTCACCTCGCCGCCGTTACGCATCGTGTATCGGCATATTTGCATTTGTCGTCGTCAGTTGAGCGTTTGCCAATCATCTTTTGCTAATAATTGCGCCATTTAAATGTCGAAATGACGTGCCCAGCGACAGCTCGGCTGCAGCTAACTCAGAGTTATAGTTGTTTGTTTATTTAAGTGCCGTAAATCAGTTTGCGCTAGTTGCATTTATTAAAAGCTATTTAAAATGTTAAGAAACTGATCGGCGCTTAATATGTAAAACAGTTTTTGTTTTTATAAGCAATACGTGGGTGATGTGAACCTAGTTTTCGACCTAACAATGATATAAGAAATTGGGGCTTTAAATTTATTTATTTATTTATAAGCGATGTTTTTGTCAGTGGTTAACATTTTTGGACCTTCCGAACATTCATTGTCTCTCAAGAGCTGGTGGGGTCACATATAAAATCAACTACCAAAAATTTTATGGTGGTAAGTGATGGTCTTGAGTCCCGCATGTCTTTTAATAGTGTGGGAAACCAATTTTTATTGATTCCATCCATTATCACAAAAACACTTCCATCGACTGACTCAAACCATAATCACACAAGAGCTGCGCATTTAAAATTTCAGAAAACCGCTAGCAAACAATTCCCTAACCTTTATTGACGAGTGCTGACATCTTCATATTGAGGTCGGAGACTTTTCAGACCAGCCCTGTTTTCAAATAAATTGTTTAAGCAATCAAACAGTTTGAATTGCCAGTCACTTTGGAGTCACTTTATGTATATTTGAAAACCCCCTAAAACCCCCCCTTGAACCACCCTAATAGCATATATTTGATATTGATTTGAGTTCCTAATCTCTTCTTCATATTGAGGTCAAAAACTTTTCAGACCAGACCTATTTTTCAAATAAATTTTTAAAGCAAACAATTAGTTGGACTTGCCAGTTCATTGACTACCCCAGTAGCTTATATTTAATATAGATTTGAGTTCCTAATCTCTTCTTCATATTGAGGTCGAAAACTTTTCAGACCAGACCTGTTTTTCAAATAAATTTTTAAATAAACAATTAGTTGGACTTGCCAGTTAATTAACAGTCACCTTATATTTGAGGTGGACTACCCTAGTAGCATATATTTTATATAGATTTGATTTCCCGATTTCTTTTTCATATTGACTTCAAAAAAATTCAAACTAGGCTTGTTTTTCAAATACATTTTTAAACTAAGCAACTAGTTTGACTTGCCAGTCACTTCATAATCACTTTATATCTGAAGTGAACCACCCTAATAGTCCATATTTAATATAGATTTGAGTTCCTGACCTCACCTTCATATTGAGGGCGAAAACTTTTCAGACCAGACCTGTTTTTCAAATAAATTTTTGAAGTTAGTCTTGTCAGTTTATTGTTAGTAATTTTATATATGAAGTGGACCACCCTAGTAGCCTAACATATATTTAATATACATTTGAGTTCCTGACCTCTTCTTCATATTGAGGTCGGAAACTTTTCAGACCACTCCTGCATTAAAAAAAAATTTTAAGCAAACAACTAGTTGGACTTGCCAGTTCATTGACAGTCACTTCATATTTGAAGTGGACCACCCTAATAGCCTCAACTTGATACAACAAACATCTACACATATTGATTTATCTTTTAACAAAAATGTTAAAAACTTTAGCTCAATAATTTTTATTGACAAATTGAATACAAACTGGCACTGAAACAGACAAAACTGTAACTGGGTGCGTCAATGATGTCTGCACTTCAACGCCCATAACTTTAACATTTTATATGGTCTCTCTCTATAACTTATAGCTCAATGTACTCCTAATCAAACAGATTTTCAACAAAAGTAATAATTTATTATACAAAACAATTTTCAAAAAGATTTATGAACGCATAAAGTTTCAACAAAGTTTACGCAACTCACACAAAACTCTTTGCACATTGCCAAGCTTCCACCAGAAAACTGTTGCTGACAGCTCGAAAAGTTTGAAATCTCAATATAGCTACTATTATTAGCTAGTCAACAGTGCATGAAACATTATCAAATACTAACTACAACAACAAAATTTAGACATAGTTGACACATACTTCACAGACTTCAATTTTTGAAACTTGTACAATAATCTAAGAAAAATATATACCATAAACATGTAGTCAGCTTTATGTGCAAATTTGTAAAATATGAACATATATATATTTCTATATATACATATACATGTGTTTCTCTGTTATAAATCCTACAAGTAAATGCATTTTAATGCCTACTAACTAATCAGACCGTGTCTAATGCCGCTTCAGGTTCATACATCCAGCTGACGCGGTGTAATGAGATCTACACAAAACAAACAAACAAAATTTGTATATATAGATGCATATCTGATAACAGCCAAAGCGGCACTGGCAACTAACGCACGAGGCATAAAATTATACACATCCAAATGCAGCCAATACGTGGCTTTGACAAGCCACGGAGCAAACCAGTCAGACTTGTGTGTCAAAAGAGCGCGCGAAGCGCATTAATGGTGGCGCGTTGGACTTGAAGTGTAGCCAACCTTAACCATTAAAAGAGACACTGAGGAGGAGGAGAAGGTTGCATTATTATTAACACAAAAAGATATAAATAGCAATACAAGTTCAAAGCAAAACGCCCAAAGTGCCAACCAAGAGGCCAGCAACAATGTTGCCAACACAAATGTTGCCAGTATATAAATTTGTTCGTTGACACAGAAAATTCTTCAATACTGACTGATAAAAATGAACAAATTTGTCACAAATCAAAATATAAAAAATATAAAAATTTTTGACATAGAGAAATTGTCAACAAAACTCACAACAATGTGCCAACAATGTTGCCGATGCAATGCGCTCTGATGTTTTTCAAATATTTTAAATTTCAGTTTACTTGTGTAACAAATACAATTTTGACGAAAACTTTTTATAACAACAATTTTTAATAACAACAATTTATTCGCTTCAACTGCTTACATGAAAAAAATCTCTTCAGTCATTTAAATTGCACTTAATTATTTTACTGCACTTGCTGTTGTTATTGCTTAGTTGATTTAGTGTAATTGTAGTTGTTGTTGTGTACGTGCTTATGGGGAAAAATAATAATAATTAAAATAAAAACAAAAATCAACTGAAATGAAACAGCAATAGCGAAATAAAAAGTGAAATAATACACAACTACAGCTATTACAACAGCAATAACAACAACAAAAACAATACTGCAAACAATAAAACTTTCACTTTTTTTCGCAGACAATTAGAAAATACAAAAATAAATAGCTAAATTGCTGAATTGCTGAATTGAATAGCAACAAAACAAATTGAATGACGTTGAAAAAATTTAATGCTACAAATTGCTTAATGACAAAATTAATTCAATAAAATTAATTTGCTGCACTAATTAAGTGTTTAAATAATTGTTTGTTAAAAGCATTAAAAGACAAAATTGATTGAAAAGTGTTTGAAAATTGGAGAAAACATCTTTAACAAATTAAATCTGCTATGATTTGGTGAAAGAATTAATTATGAACTGACTCGATGCGATGCTCAAAAATATAACCTAACTACAGTTGTTGCGTCAAATTGACTGAATTAGAATAAATTATTAAATTCACTTAACAGAAAATTATATTTAGTATTATTTAATTTTTTAATAAAACCACAAAAAAAAAACAGAACAACAATTATGTGGGATGAATAATAAAATTTTATATAATAATAATAAAATATAATAATAATAATAAAATATAATAATAATATAAATAAAATAAAAAAAAATAAAATAAAATAAAATAAAATAAAATAAAATAAAAAAAAATAAAATAAAATAAAATAAATAAAATAAAATATAAAATAAAATAAAATCAAATCGAATTAAATATAAAATAAAATAAAATAAAATAAAATAAAATGAAATTAAATAAAATAAATAAAATCAAATCGAATTAAATATAAAATAAAATAAAATAAATTAAAATAAAATAAAATAAATTCAAATTAAATATGAAATTAAAAAAAGTAAAATAAAATAAAATAAATTAAATTAAATTTAATTTAAAAAATTAAATAAAAAATTAAATTAAATAAAACTAAATTAAATTAAACACAAAAGATGTGTTTATCACATATTGAATCAAGATTTAGGTATAAGAAAGCAGTTCGGTTGTTGGGTGCTGCCTTTGATCACTTAACACCAAAAACTTGTTTGAAAGAACATTTTCAACGTTCTATTTCGAGAAGTTAGAGAGAAGAAAGCATCACTGGAAAAAAAGTTACATTATGTAGAAAAATAAAAAAATTCAAAACAATCTCGTTACATCAGAAACTTTTCAGACAACCGCCATATATTCACTGAAGAGGAAACTAAATTTGTCTATCAAAATAGAAACGAATTTCCAAATGATCTCTTGGATAATTACCTGATTTATAAATTCAGCTGCAGCCCAGTTCATTTGACACACTCAAAAACCTGGTTTTGTAGCACTTTTACCCCCTCCACTTAATGCGCGAAGGTCAAAAGCTGACATATCTTACCAGCGTTGCCCCCTCATTTTATTTTTTATGCAAATCAATTTTTTCGCCATTTGTATTATTCATTAAATTCATATATTCATTTCCATTTATCAGCCAGTCTGGCATGCACGAGTTGAATTCAAACACGCCCGTTGTCAATGTTTAATATTCAGCATATTTGTGTATATAATTTTACTATAGTCGCTCATGATATAATCATGCTATAATTTTTTGTAAATTTTGACTTTTTTTATGTTATGCTCAAAATAAACACGCTACACTTGTTTATATTAAAAGCAAAAACCAAAACAAAAAATTCCAAAAATATGTACAGAGGGCACTTGTTTCATTTGCATCGACAGCAGCAAAAGACACTTAAAAGTTTTTTTTGTGGTTTTCTTAAAAAAAAAAAATTTATGTGGGTTGTGCAAATATACAAAACCCACATTTTTATTTTGTGATCGAGCAAAAGTACACACACGCACACACAGAGACATGCGGCACATGACATGAAATGTGACAGCAACAACAATCAACAGCAAATTTAAGTGGGTCGAGTGTGTACGCACATTTAGGCCTCTTCAGGCATGTTTGAATAATGTTTTGTGTAAAAAAACAACTAGGCAAATACATTTTTTTAACATTAAATGCGTCGAAAATTATAAATTAAGTTATTAGGTTTTAGTAATCGAACGAAATACGTCAAAAATAATGTTAAATTAAATGAAATTTAACCCATTTTACACCTGCACTGGCAGCGTTCAATGGGCACAAAATCGGGTCAATTGAGTGCACTTGAAAAATCTTCCGCCAAATGACGCACACGCGCTGCATTTCATTGTCAACTTTGGCTGCACTAAATTAACGTTAAAATTTTTTTTATAATTGTTTTTATTAAGTATCAAGTTTTATCTCCTCACTGGTAGCAACAACTAGTAGCTGCAATTTTTTATAGCAAAAATATAATTAGAGAAAAAAATCACTTTAAATAGAAAATGAAAGTGAAAGTGTGCCAACACACACACAGCCGCACACTTGCAGCTACTTTAAATGCTTTCAGGTCTGACTTTTTGTTGTTGTTGTTATTGTCTGGTGCTTGTCGGTTAGCAGTTGCTGTGCGTTTTGGTTTGGTTGATGATGTTGTTTTTTTTTTGTTGCTTGCTCTGTAGGCCTAAAAGAAACTTGGCTTTGAATTTTGTTTCGTTTGTATTTAGTTTCTCATTTCGTTTTTTAATTTGTGTGGTAAGTTTTGTTGTTGTTGTTGTTGTTAGTATAGCGCTATCAGCGCTTCTATTGTGTTGTTGTAATTGCTTTTATGTCTGTATGTGTGTTTGTGCATTGTGTGTAGCTTTATTTATTTTGCATTTCACAAATTACTTCACTTTCATTTTCGTTGGCACACAGCTTTGGGTTTTTACCTTTTTTTATACATTTTTGCCCATATTTTTTGTTGTTGTTGTTGCTATAATTATAAATTTTCATGGTAAATAATTACAACAGGGAGAGAAAACTTAAATGTAATTTTTCATATTTAATATGCCAAATACTTTAGGAAAAAGTTATGCAATGTGAGTGAAACGAGTTAAGGTTAACTCAAAAATTAATAAAAAATAAAATAAATGATTAAAAAATTTAAAAATATGATTCAAAGAATAGAAACATATACATAATAGAAAATCTGAAATTGGTCTGAAAAGTTTGCAACCCAACAAGGGTGCAAGAAATGTTACATAGTTTCATAAGTCTTCACACTTCTTCCAGCGATAATACCATAAGAAGCTTCCTCAGAAGCTTTCCTATGTCTTCTAAGAAGACAACTGACAAAAGAAAAGTGCTTCTCTGTTAGGTTTTTGATAAAATCAGCTTTGAAACCTACGACCTTCCAATTTGCTATGAGCAAATTATCGTTGAAACATTATTTTTATCTTTCTTGATCATGTCTGGCCATTGTTATCGCATTTATTTATATATTTTTTATTGCAAAAAAATATAGAAAATTCTTTCTCTCTCACTCTGGAGTCCAAAAGTCTTTAAGTGCAACACACAAACTATTGCAGCATGTTTGCTTTTCTATGCTTTGAGTTGCACTCGAGAATATCAAAGTGCAAGCACACTCACACTCTGCCACACATATCGACAACAATTTATCTATGTACATTTGTATGCGCATATCACAGTCTGTAATCTAAAAGCGCTGATAAGGCGCTACTGCAACGACTGCAATTTGCTGTCAGAAATGAAGACAGCATTCTTGCATTAAGAACAAATCACATAATAAACACAGACAATGAAACTTGGACAGTTGGACAAAAATCGAAAAAAATACAAATAACAGAAAAGACAATGAAGCGAAATGGCCAGCGGCTGTGGTGACATGATGACGAAAATATGACAGTCCACGAAGGGGGCCCACACCCCACAGTGTTGACAACGAAACTTGGCAATCGCTGACGTAGAAGAAAGCAAGACATGGCATGCAAGAAGCGAACACGGGACTCAGTTTTAGCTGTTTGTGTGCAAGTATGAACTGAACTGGGGATAAGCACGAGCGTGTTTAGTGGATAGCATGAAAGAGAATGAAAAGAAAAGGAGTTTAAAGAGCATAAAAACAATAGAATGTAGAATGTATAATAATAGTTCGTATCGATTGTCAGTGATGTGCGATTTATAGTTGCAAAGTTATACTAAAAAAATAAAAATAAAAAAATTATAACAGTTTGGAAAATATTGGCACACCTCTTGTCGAACGCCAAAGAAATTTCACCAGTGGAACAACAAATCCTTGAAGCGACACTATACCAAATTTCAATGCTATCTGTCTTAAAACTTCGACGTTATTCCATATTATTAATTTGAGTTGAATGGCCAGTACCACGCCCCTTCGTTCAAAGCCCATAATATTTAACCAGTGGAACAACAGATCCATGAAATTACGCGACACCAAATTTCACTGCTGTCCATTTTATAATTTCGACGTTATTCATTATTATACATTTAACTTGTATGGCTGGTGCCACGCCCCTTCGTTCAATTGCCATGAAATTTTAGAAGTGGAACAACAGATTGTTGAAACTTTGCCACACTGAATTTCACTGCTGTCCGTCTTACAATTTTGATGTTATTCATTATTATAGATTTGAATGGTATGACCAGTGCCACGCCCCTTCTTTCAATGGCCATGAAATTTCATCAGTGGAACAACAGATCCTTGAAACGTCACTATACCAACTTTCAAAGGTGTCCATTTTAAAATTCCGAAATTATTCATTATTAAAGATTTGAGTTGTATGGCCGGTGCCACGCCCCTTCGTTCAATGGCCATGAAATTTTACCAGTGGAACAACAGATCCTTTAAACGTCCCTATACTAACTTTCATTGCTGTCCACTTTATAATTTCGACGTTATTCATTGTTATAAAATTCACTTGTATGGCTGGTGCCACGCCCCTTCGTGCAATGCCCATAATATTTAACCAGTGGAACAACAGATCCATGAAACTTTGCCACACCAAATTTCACTGCTGTGCGTCTTATAACTTCGACTTTATACCATATTATTCATTTGACTTGTATGGGCGGTGCCATGCCCTTTCGTTTAATGACCACGAAATTTAACTAGTGGAACAAAGGTCTAAGAAACAAAATTATACCAAATTTCAATGCTTTCCATTTTACAATTTCGATGTTATTTCATATTATTGGTTTGAGTTCTATGGGCAGTGCCACGCCCTCTTGCTCATTCACACCAAACTACATCCAGAAATCTTCTCCTAGTCATACAACCCATTATGTCAAAATTTCAGATCAATTCGTCAAGTAGTTTCTTGGGCTGGAAAGAACAAACAGGCAAACTTTCGTTTTTGTAGTCAGAGATTTTTATTTAATCGTGATTTATTTATGTCTGAAAAAATAAAATTTTTTAAAATAATTTCGATTCACCAAAGGTCATTCAATCTCGATTTGATCCACAAAATTTCAAATCATTGATATTTCTAAAAAAAAAAAAACAAAGCAAACCAACTGCAATTTCACATCCTCTCATATCCCAAGCGCTCACTTCACTTGGTATCGTCGGATAAGTGCCGCCATTGCGGCTTTATTGCCCGCATACGGACTAAGTAATAAAGCGATTAATAGACTATGAGAAGGTGCACAGCTGCCACACGTCAGCACTACCACAATCTAAACGTTAGCGGCACCTCTCATACAGCAAACACGTTCAGCTGTTGTCTGTGTGTGTGTACAGCAAAAAACAATACGGTAAATGCGAAAGTGGACAATCAAATGCTTTACTAGTCGACTATTAAAATTTTCAATTGAATTTGAATTTTTTTTTAGTGCGCTTTTCCGCTTTGTGCGCTACTTTCACCGCACCGCAGCGCTCAAGTTGTGCCTCGCTTGGGTTCAAATTGTCATAATTTCAGGAAAACTTCTTCATTTTGGTGCTGCCAGCTTGTGTCGAGTCAAAACAGTCTCAAAGGATGTGGATTTGTGAAATTTAATGCGTTGGTGTTGGCGTTTATTTTGATGTATTATTTTGTATTATTTTCTTAGTGTGTAGTTGCTTCTTCTTTTCCTGCTGCTGAACATGGCAACCGAAAATTTGTTGCATTCCCTAAAGAAGAAGAAAGCGAGAAAAGTTTTTACGCCTAAAAGCAGTCTACAATTTGTTCGCATTAATGCCATTAGCATTGATGGCATCTGGCTGAAGCGGCTAAAGTGTGTGGGCGCAGCGAAACTGTACAACAATTAAGAGGCAACTTTAAGAATTATTGTTGTTGTGCATCGTGGTTGCAAGTGCGAGCGAGTGGAAAAGAGCGAGATGAAAAAAGCTGTCGTCGTGTTTGATCACGTTAGACCAAAATTGTGTTCGAAAGAACATTTCCAAGAAAAGTAGAAAGAAAAGGAAACTACAAGTATGTGGAAAAAGAATGATAGATAAATAATAAATTTTAAAAAGTCTTCAAACTTCCTTAGGTTGGAAATCTTTCCGACCACATTCGCATTATGTATTTTATATAATATAATATTTTAATATTTTATATTTTATATTATTATTTTCTCCTTTAATGCTCATTTAAATTACTTTCTTCTCACCTTGACATAAAAATGCCGCCATTATCTTCAAATTTTTTTAGCTTCAAAGTGCAAACATCGTAAAAATTTCCATTCCATTTTCGTAAACTTGCCAACGTTTATTTATTAAAAAAAATAGGTATATTGTGAAAAATGTCTTCTTATTTGTCCTTACTCTGAATTTAATTTTTAAGTATACCTACAGTTTTTTACGAATTTCTGGCTCAAGTTTTATGGACGTCGCTGCATGGTTGAGTGCATTTATTTTGTGCTACTCGAAGGTCTAAAGGCAAACAAGATTGCTTAAAGCTTATTAAGCAACAGCCACACAAGGCAGACAATAATTTATCTCCTTTTTATAATGTAAATTGCAATTAAATGTCATTAAGTTGAAAATTAATGAACACAACATACAGTAAGAATTTTTCTCTTTAACGACTTGGGGCACGTCTTTGTTTAATTTTTTTCAACTGCACTCGTATTTTGCATGAATGCAGATAAACATTTCTGATGAAAAGAAACAAAAATAATAAGAATAATTACCGAATTTTTTCAAACTGTTTTGTACATTCTTTAGCGTTTTTTAAAACATTTTGTATTATAATTTTTTTGTTTACTTAATTTTCGTTGACAGTTGAAGTTGTTTCATTGTTTCTTGCAAGTTACTATTGTTGAAATATTTTTATTAATTTTTTTATTTAATTATGAAATTTTATTTAAATATTTTTATTTTATTATTATTTTATTTTATTATTATTATATTTTATTATTATTAATTATTATTATTATTTATTATTTTTTTTAAATAAATTTGTTGTTCTAATAAAAGTTTTCCATTTTTTGGGCACCACTATATGTAAAATATTTTTAAAATTTAAAATTTTATTTTCATAAAAATTTAAGTGTTATCATTGTTTTCTGTGTGTTACTATTTTTGTAATAATATTATGGATTTTTTTTTAATTTTCGAAATAATTTTTTGGTTTTAAATGAAATGTTTCCGTTGTATTTTAGGCCCTTATTATTTTTTTGTAGTAATTTAAGTTTCCCCATCGTTTTTAAGCGCTACTAATTTTGAAATCTTTTTAGAATTTTTTTTTAAATTCGTTTTCATAAAAATTTTGTTGTTATCATTGTTTTCTAGTTTTGAAATAATTTTATTGATTTTTTTTATAAAATTTTCAAACTTAATTTCTGGTTTTAATTGAAGTTCGTTTATTGTTTATTGAGTTATACTATTTTTGAAATGTTTTTATTAATTTTGTAAAAATTTTGCAAATTAATTTTTTGTATTAACTGAAGTTTTTCATTGTTTCTTGGGCCATACTATTTTTTTTAATTTTTTATAAATTTTTTATACAATTGTCAGGTAACAATTTTCAAGACTTTTTTAAATTTTTTTAATGCAAAATGTAATTTAATTTCACCAATTCTTTCTCTCCATTCTTCAAATAGTCAAATGGCCATTGGCAAAAATCAGCAAGTACGCGAATGGAAAATATCAACATTTACTTATACTCATCCCTCATCGCTGACGGTATCTTTGCTGAAATTTAATTTCAGTTTAATTTCGTGTATTCCTTGGCCAGTCGTTTGCATATTCCCTCACTCGTTGGTCCCCAACTTTTATAGTATTTTCTGGCCCCTCGTCTTGCCTGCCACATTGTGCGCCCAGCATTCAAACAGATCCGTTTGTTCCTCTATTTGCCTGCAGCAAATGACGCAGAATTTATTACACACAATACAAAAGAAATAATAAAAACGAAAAATTTAATAAAAATGAAGCGAAAAGGCAAAGCCAACAAAGCTGCGAGAAGTCACTGCAACCACACACACACACACGCACGCGCACACATTCAAATGCAAACACACATGCAGCGCGCCAACGTTGGCTGGCATTAATGACGAAGGGTGCCGCCAGTGTGTCCCCGCCCAGGTCCCCGCATCGCGCCCACCAGCAGCAATCGCGCTTTGAAGCTCTGTCTTTGCTGGTGCCAAGTGCGTTGCATGCTTTCGGTCCGCATATGCGAACAAGTATCTCGGTTTGGTTGCCGGTTTGTTTGCGTGCGATCGTGTATACATTTGTGTGTATGTGTGTGCGATACATTTTCGTTCTGTTTCTTTATGTTCGAGCCATATAAAAAAGTTTACTGCTTCATTTTCGGAATGCAATAATGCGCGCTGTGTAATGTGCAAAGTGTCTGTGCACACTGTAACAACCACAACAACAACATCAGCCACCACACCACAGCCAACGCCAAAAAATATATAAAATTGCTTGTACACTGCAACAACAATAACAACCAACCAACAAAAAAATGAAGTAACATAAATAAATAATATTTTTCGCCTTGGGGTAGGTCAGCTGCACATTTTCTTTGCTTCAGTCACTGCGTTTGTCTTCATTGTCGACGGCGTTGTCGTTGTTGTGGTCGTCTTTTTATTTTTTTTGTTGCTGTTGTTGTCATTGCAACACATTCTCCTTGCTTTTGCATCTTCGTCATCGTTTGCTGCCATTGCAGAAAGTCGTTTAATGCGTTCTACCCGCATTGTTGTTGCCGCTACCTTTTGTGCATTTCGCTTTGCCTTATTTGCCTCCTTATGCGCATTGCATCGCTGCATCACATCGTCTGGCTGGTGTTCATATTAAATATTATCGAAATTGAACAGCTTCATCTGGCACTTTTACGGATTAACTTCTGTTGTACGTTTTTCGTTCTTCAGCTACATTTCTTGCAGCCCTTTCACATTGATGCCAATCAGCTCTCTATCTACTTTTGCATGCATAGTTAACATTACTTCTTCACACCACTATACATCACATCTTTCCCCATAATCTCTCCACTTCTCGCTCTATTCTCGTTTTGCTCTATTTCGTTGGCAAATTTTTAATTTCATTTTCGCATACAACAAAAAGCACATATAACCAAAAAGCTGAACGCGACAACATGGCGACGCATTTACCCTCCAAAAAATAAAAAAAAAAAATGCATTTCTCTCCCCACACCCCGCACGCCACGTGACCATTTACAGCGCTGCGTCATCATTCCTCACGCGCTGCGTGCATTTTTGTGCAAAAATTCGCGCTGCACACATTCACCAAAACGGTCAAAACTGCTGATGATGCATCCAACTGTTGTTGTTTCTTTTTGTTGTTATTGTTGCTGAAGTTGGTGACTGTGTTGTAGCTGGAATGTTAGAGCAAACCGATTTGGGGAATGCAACATTGACAGACACGGCAGCAGTCAGTACGGTTTCTTCGAAGATTTTTTTTATAAAGCAATAAAGTTGTGATACTTCTAACAAGTTTTACTTGAGTTTACAACTTTTGGGAAGATTTTAATATGAGTTTGTAGTTTCTTCTCACATTTATATTTCTTTGAAGTGTGCGACCCAAAGAGTTTTGATTTAATAAAATTCACTCTTCACTTTCAGTTTTCCGTTTTCGCTTTTGACCTTTGCGTCCTTCAATCTGCTCCTTTTTGCACTCTGTTACGCAGCTAAAAGAAATAAATAGAATGAAAATAAGTTTTTGCTTTTTGTATGCCACATGCCTGCATTTCCTTTCGGGCGTTTGCGTGCGTGCGTCGAGTTTGCCTTCGCATCTATTTCTATTTTTGCAGACTCATCTGGCGCTGGCAAATGTCGTCATTGGCATTTTCGTATGCGATATCCCCGACGCAAGGATCCCACCACTGCCCACTTCCCAATTCAACCCAATCGACGCCATTTTTCTCTCTGCATTATATCAGCAACAACTTTTGTCTGTTTCGACTACGTTGTCACTTTACGCAGCTTTACACATGACTTATCGGCATTCAAACAAATCTTGCACTGTCGCAGCATCATTCTGCTTCCCTCGTTTGTCTCTTTCCGTCGTACATCCATTAATTCCTCACCAATATTTCCATTTATTGAATCAATATAAAAAAATTGCTGTGCCAAAACAATTTACATACAATAAATATTGATTTTAACTCAACTCGCGTATGTATTTTTTCTTAAATACCCAACTCTTTTTTTTGCGAAAATATCACCAAATAAATAAATAAAATTGTAAAGTTTTGCATTTGAGCCTCGACAGTGGTTGGCCGTTGACAAAGCGCATGACATCATCTGCGTCATCATCAGCAACAACCACATCGGCGTCCATTAGCCAAGCGTCATCCACATTCCTCATCATACATTAGTGGCAAAACGTAATGTCACTGCACACACACAACAAATAATTTCCAAGTGATGCGTAGAAATATTCGCATATATCGAGTGAATGTAATTTGAGTTTGAAGTTGAAAATTTAAATGGTTTATTAGAATCGATCGATGGTTTATTAGAAATGTTGCACTATAGTAAAAAAAAACCATACGAACTTGCATGCTTCAGTACTTATTTCAAGCTCAAAGTTTGGTATCTTGTGTCCACAATTTTCGATAAACTTTTTTTATATAGGGTGTTTTTTTTAGAGGTTTGTTTTTCGAATAGAGATAAAACTGGCATTTTGTGGTCAAATCTGGCAACTCTAATGTCATTTATGTTCAGTTTGGTTTGCCATTTCATCATGAACAGGTTGACAAAAGAACAACACTTGCAAATCGTGCAAATTTATTTCGAAAATAATGGTTCAGTTCGCAAAGTTTACCGCAAGCTCCGTCCATTTTATGGTCGACATAATCGTCCATCAGAGCAATTAATTCGGTTAACCATGGGTCGTTTTCGCACTACGTTTACTCTATGTGATAATACGCATCCGCAGAGACGTCGAACAGTGCGCACCGAAGAAACAATTGCCGCTGTAGAGCAAAATGTTGAAGAGGACCCGAATGAATCGATTCGCCACCGTGCACAGCAATTGGAGCTTTGTCCATCAACTTTATGGAAGATTTTGCGCAAAGATCTTGGCTTGCGACCTTACAAGATCCAGCTTGTGCAAGAATTAAAGCCGCGAGACCATGCAATGCGTCGTGATTTTGGTGTATGGGCCGAAAATGAGATTGATCTCGATGCTGATTTTCATCGCAAAATTTTGTTCAGTGATGAGGCTCATTTTTGGTTGAATGGCTACGTCAACAAGCAAAATTGCCGCATTTGGAGTGAAGAGAATCCACATGAGACCCTTGAGACGCCATTACATCCACAAAAACTGACTGTTTGGTGTGCTCTATGGGCTGGTGGAGTCATTGGGCCATACTTCTTCCGAAATAATGCTGGAGAGTCAGTTACCGTTAATGGAGACCGGTATAGAGCCATGATAACCGACTATTTTGTTCCCGAATTGGATGGCATGAATGTGGATGAGTTGTGGTTCCAACAAGACGGCGCTACATGCCACACAGCGCACGTCACAATCGATTTATTGAAGGAAACATTCGATGAGCGCATAATTTCGCGGAATGGACCTGTCAATTGGCCACCAAGATCGTGTGATTTGACACCATTGGATTATTTTCTTTGGCGATATGTGAAGTCGCTCGTCTACGCCAACAAACCAGAAACGTTAGGGGACTTGGAAGCCAACATTCGTGGCGTTATTGCCGACATACGGCCCCAAATGCTCGAAAAAGTGGTTGAAAATTGGACCTGTAGAATTGGCTTTATTCGAGCCAGCCGCGGCGGCCACATGCCCGAAATCATATTTAAACATTAATGGCATAAAATTATCCTTCCAATAAAGCCAAATTGATGGACATTAAAACGATTTTCTTGTGTTTTATTTCAATTCGAAGTTCTATACCTCTAAAAAAACACCCTATAGAAGAATACAGCTTTAAATCTCACAACATTTAGTCCCAGGCTCAGTTAGTGAGTTGTGAAAGTTCCTGCTTCAGGCTTCCAATCGTTAAACAAAATATGAAAGCATTAGCATCATTGTAGCCAATGAACCATCAAAGGGTCACTGCCTGGTGAAAGTCCACAAGTTCGACACCATGCGTCCAGGTTCGACATTTGTCCAGATTCGACATCATTCGTCCATCCTCGATATCATTGACAGTGACATGTTCACAAAGTGCAGAGAGCAGAGTGTAGGGTGTACTCTGGAACATCTTCTCTGCCTCTATCTCGCGCTCTCAAGATGACAATTGGCTCACTTAGGTACTCTGCTGATTCAGAAAATGAAGATTCCGTCCCTACAGTGCACAGTGTTGCGAGTTCATATGGCGGAGTGACAAAAATAGAAGGAGTGCTCGTACATAAATAAAATTTGGTATACAGTTTGTGTATGAGTAAAGAATTTACTGTGCAAAATTTCAATGAAATCGGACCAAACATTCGACCACCTCCCATACAAACGGATTGGAAAAAACTTCATATTAACAATGAAAATTATCTTAGTTCATAAAAGCTACATTCAAAATATTTGTATTTTAATATAAATTTATTTATAAATGTGTATATAAATAAAAAGCGCTTTTTTCAAAAGTGATTAAAAATTAAATCTCGATAAATTGCTCCACAGCTGCTCAGAAGTTGCTCTTAGAGGGTTAACATCTTAGACTGACCCCCACAAATTTTTCCTCCTACTTAAATATTTCTATCGAACATACCTACCCCCTATATCCAACATTTAATGAGGTTCCCATACAAAATCATCGTTTTTAGAAAGTGGGCTCCAGCTGCTCTCGGGTTGATCCCAGACGTACCATATGTAAGACTCACTCTCATTTATTTTCCCTTCCAAATGTTTTTTCTATACACACCTAACCGCTATATCCAACTCTTAAGGTGGCTGCCATACAAAACTATTAATTTTCAATGGAACTGGCTCCACACTTGTAAATGTAGTAAAGTAAGCGAGGAAACATCGTATCTGGGAAACTACTGAACCGATTTGAATGATTTATTCAACAATCGTCAACATTCCAGAGTTCAAAAAAGACAAAATTAATTAAAGTGCAAAAATTCACCACCAGAGGGCGCCTCCCATACAATTGAAGTAGTTAGGTGGTCAACTTTTGGGTCTATACGAAAAAAAAATCAAAGTGTACTGTCGAAACTCCATTAACCCCTCTATTTCGAATATAATAGTAATCGTAATTGATTTTTCGAAGCTATCTTCAACAAATTTTTCTAGCATTATTTTATAGAATGCTGGTTATTTGGTTGAATGCCAATGCAATTCAACCAAACGGTGAAAATATCGCGAATTTGAACTCAAGTCTTCACCGACAAATGTCAATAACTTGCATTCGCGCAAATATTGCCAGCTGAAAATTGTACAGCATAATGTACATATTTGCCAAAATAAAACATCAAAAAATTTCAAAAGTGATATTTAGTGTTTTTTTAAATCACTTTTAAAGTTTGAACTGACTTTTTATTCACTCGTTTTCTTTACTTTATTGCCATCATAACGGTACTACTCAGAGGTGAGAGTAATCAGCAAAATTTTGGCCTTGCCAGACCAAAATTATATGACACTTACGACAATAGTAACTTTTAGGGACCTGCTCATAATTTATTTTGAAATATTCAGCCTCAAAGTAAAAGCAAAAGTTTGCTATTTGTACACAATTTTTTTTCAACGCGAGCGTACTTTAAGAGCTCATTACATTTATGTTATCCAATATTTTTTCGTAAAACTTCAGATTTCTCTTAATTGAAATATTTCCAACAAAACCTCATACTCAGATTTTTGTGGTTATAACATTGCACTTCGGCATTTTTGTCACTACTCGCAACACTGTGCAGTGCCCTTCTAAGGTTCTCTACAAAGGCCATTGTTATGTACGGTTATTATTAAACTCAAGTATGTCCATCTGGTAACGCTAAGGATACGAACCAAGTCTATGCGAGGTCTTTGGGCCAGCCAGTTGAACTAATCCTTACCTAACCTTTCCAACATGAAAATAAACCCATTCTGTATGAATTGTATGGGCTGTAGTCCAATATATTGGTCATTGTGACTGAAATGGTTAAGGGGGAAAGCCACTGTGACGGGTCAAAAAATTAGTGATTTTAAACATTTTTTTTGACCGAGTAAATATAGGAATTTTTGGATCGGGTTTTTTTTATTTTATTAAGCAGACATCTAGTAATATTTCCACAAATTTTTATTAAAAAATATTAAATAGTTTAAACAATAGAGATGATCCTGTAGCGCTTGAAAAAAAATTCACCCTCCATGGCGGCATCGATTTCTCAAAAACCCGTACTCAGAAAAAAAAAAAAAAAATTTTATTGTAATCTGTATGAATGTAGCTATCTTTGTACGTAGCCGTTTTTTTTATTTTGATTTTTCACAAAATGGCGACCGATTGAAAATATTTCCATGTTTTCGACCTTGTTTTTTTGGTTTTGAGACAGTTTAAAAAATAGTAAAAAACAAAATTTCCCAAATCCAAATTCCAAATTTCCTACGCTTAACCTTAACCACTACTAAGACGAACAAAAAAAAAAAAAAAATTAGAAATCGGTTCATAATTGTTCGAGTTATTGATGCCGCCAGTTCAAAAAAAGTCGTTTCGAGAAAAACGCGTTTAAAGTTTTGAGTCCATTTCTCTCGTAATGAAATCATGTATCTTTTAAAATTTTCATACGTGTGTTAAACTATCGAGTCTTTGAAATTTTGACTTGAAATTTTGTACACATATTTTTGGATATATAAGCTTTGATTTAAAACTTTTTTTGATTTTTTTTTTTACCCGTCACAGTGGCTTTCCCCCTTAACTAAACCGTCAGTATCTTTATTCCTTAGTGAAATTAAGCCAATGAACAGTGAGTTCTGCATCAGTTCTGCATCAGTCCTGCATCAGACAACAAATAAAAGGTTGTTGGTTCGAATCCCAGCAGTCGGCATAGAAAACTTCTCTTTCGGCTACTTTTGGCTCCCATTTCAGTATGCAATGACTTTAATCTAAGACTTCAGCCATCAGTATTTTAGACTAATAGCAGTCATGGCTCAATGGTTGCTTCATCAAAACGTTTTAGGTTCGAATCCCAGACACTCCACAAAGAAAACATATCTTTCTGCAGATTTCGACTGCTGCTACTTTCAGCTGTCAGAGACAAATGTGTTGATTTCTCTTTAATCTTAGACTTTTTCGACAATATATTAGAACAATAGTCGTCAAATTCAAAAGACGTGGGTTTGAAGCGCCACTTTTGATGTAGAAAACTCCTCTTTTGACGGCTTTCGGTTGTTATCACTCACTCTGACAACTCAGCGACCTCCAAGCCCACTCAACGTTCAATTACCAAACTCTCCGCTTAACCTAACCGAACCAATTAAAACTTTTCGAAAACAACCACCACTAGCCACCAATTTCAATACATTTCCATATAATTGCTGCATATCAAAGTCTGCAAATGCAACACGTGACTCGGGTTGTTTGCTTTGGCAATTCAATTCCATTTTCATTTCAATGCGATACAAATGCACTCATATTTCCAATGTTGTTTCTAATGACACAACAAATTGTCATACAGCTACAGCAAATACTGCTGTATCAACAGCGGCGAAATTCTGCTACGAAAGCACACAACGAATATTTGTGAACGTGTCGATGGCGCTGATTGCACATAATGCACAGCACAGCAAATGACTAATGCCGCACATATGCCAAGGCGAACGAAAGTGCAATTAAATGTGGTGCAAAGCAAGCGAAATAAAATTATGAACAATGACACCAAGTATTTTCGATTTCAGGAGAGCGAATATCGATAGATATGGAAATGATGAGCTCAGTAAATGGTGAGACGAATTTTTTTTCTGATTATGTCTGATCTAGTTTGGACTTAAGTCCAGTCCAGTTCAGACAGAATACTCTCACTTCAGGTTCCCTGTTCCCTATAAAATGTTCATATCTCGTTAATTAGATAACTTGAGCTTCGTTAAAACGCTAAACAGATTTACTTATAGATCCAGGAATTGAATACTCTGCCACAAATGTGAAAAGACTCACAATCGGATAATAAGATCCGCTAATGAAAAGACTATACAATTCATGCAACCGAACCTTGGCTGACAGCATTAATGGCTCTTTTTGGCTGTAAACTAGTGTAATCAGCGTTACTCTACTGGCCAGTTGTGACATAAATGAGAATAGAAGACAGTGTTGCATGACAGTAGATGTATGTACGTACACACTCGTATATCAATTACGGCTGAGACAACAGAAATTAATACGCGCATTAGGAAACATTGTGCTATTTGCTGCAAGTAAATTTGAGTAAATTGCATATGTGTGTTGATAGAAAAAAATCATAAAAAATAATACGAATAAACGAGAGATATTTGTGCTTTGCTTTACTGCATTTCAACATGAAAAGTTGGAAAAGTTTGAAGTTCAGTGTGTAACTTGTAGAATAGTTAAGACAGTAACTTGCATGAGTTTCTTGTAGAGTAGACCAAAAGATTTTTGTCATTTTTTTAAAGCCTAACTATTAACTAACTATTCACGTTTCCTTGTTAAAATGAGTAAAAGTTTTCTAAATAAAAACTTCTCCATGAATCTACCCACAAAAAAGTGAAAGCGTATTCTGAACAATTAAATCGGTTTACTTGGATTTATTTTTACCATGTGAAAACGACTTCAAAGTGAAGTCAAGTAGGCAACTCTGGACAGTGGAAATGACATGCTCATTAAAATTGCATAAAATTATGTAATTTATAAGCCAGAAATATGTTAAGAGGAACCTCTTTACACTCGAGCATTGTCAAGCGTAAACAAACAAAAAATTCATAAATCAGAAAGGTGCACAGGACAGCTATGCGTGCTATACAAAGGTAGACAGACAATAGTAAAATTGCTTACACTGTGCGACAAAGGAGAGCATTTTTTTTCTGTATACAATCGATGCAAACATGACTTTTTCATTTTTTCCAACCTTGTGTTGGCTACGTTAATGGGCAAATTAGGGACGTATTATATATCTCGGGTGATGGGTCTGTCATATATCGGTGACAGTTAACAACTTCTCCTTTTCCTGAGCTTATGTCAAATGCCACCTGGGCTTTGAATTAATGCCAAGTGAACGCTTGAGTTGATGGTAGGGGACTTTACTAAGGCAATGGTTGATGCATAGGCTACACCATTTGCCTGCTTTACATTGCTTGCACTGATGAAGTTATTTAATTCTGATGATTGATGATGCCGCTGCTTATTATTTAAGTGCCCCTTGTGCTATCGGGTAATGCTAAGTGAAACGAATGAATGGTTGGGAACTTCACTAAGGCAATGATTGACGCATAGGCTACACTATTTGCCTGCTTCACATTGCTAGCACAGATCGTGGAGTACTATAATACAATACAATGCTTATTATTTATATGCTCCTTGTGCTATCGGGTTGGGGTCTTTGCTATGGTAATGGTTGATGCATAGAATACGTCATTCGCACGCTTCTCATTGCTCGATTGATGATGCTGCTGCTTATTATTTAAGTGCCACTTGGCCTTTCAGCTAATGCAAAGTGATCGTAAGTATATGCTAAAGGTTGGGGACTTTGCTAAGGTAATGGTTCATACATAGAATACGCCATATGCATGCTTCTCGTTGCTAACGTTGCTTGCAAACTGTATAAAAAAAAAATCATCCAAGTAATTTTTTGTATCCAATTTAAAGTCCAGCAACCAAAAAAAAACTTCATACATAATATTTGACTTTTACTTTCAATTTTTATTTTCCTATGTTCATAAAATGCTTCTACATGGTACTAAATTGCTTTGTTAAAGTTATTTGCTTGTAGAAAAAATTTCAAAATTTCAAAATCCAATATAAAAAAACGCTACAAAGTACGCAAAGCAAGTGTCAAGAATTTTTTGTCGCTTTGCTTTACGCCCTCAAAGTTGGCTTAAAATGGAAATTGTGAAAAAGTGCTGTGACTGACATTGTGTGGGCGTGCCGTTTGGGTAATTTTCACGCAGCAACAACAACAACAACAACAGCAGCAAAAAAAAACAAGACAGTAAAAACAACAACAACATTGCTGTCTTTTTTTGCTTTCTTTATTTGTGCACTTAAATTGCGCCTCGCCTTAGCACGTAAAATGTATCGCGTCAATACATATGCACACATATATGTTTGTGTGTATGTATGTGCGAATATGTGTGTGCGAAAAAACCGCACGTATGCACACCATAAAAGAGTGGTGTGGCATGTGCGGAGACGGTGCGGAGCAAAGGCGCCGCTAGCCCAGCCCGAAAAGCTGCACTAATTTTCATTTTCACTTTCCGCGTTTTTTTTTTTTAACTCGACTTTTTTTCGCTATGCCCGCATCAACTGTGGTTGTTGTTTGCTGTTGTAATTGTGCACTGTGCAGCTGCTACGTGTCTTTCATTGCATTGCAGACAGCGTGCGCAGTCATTCAGCAAAATACACTGCACGCACACACCGACACACACACACACATTCACATACTTGGCCAGCCACACACCGTCAAGTTAGCCAACCTAAGCAAATAGCAAAAGCAGCGTTGTTGCAATGTTGCTTTTTTTCTCCCTCCTTTTTTTGTCATCTCTCTTTCACTTCGTTTTCTAGGAATCACATTTTCGCGCATTTTATTGCATTTTAACATGCAATTTCAAATTTGCTTTTTTTACTTTTTTTATATCTGTCACTCCCACTTCAAAAACGTTCTTACTTTCGTTTGATGTGCGCCTGTTGTTGTGTTCTTGTTGCTGTGGTTTTTGGTCAATTTGTATGGGTGTGCATTGTTGTTGTTGTTGTTCGCTGCATTATCATACACCATATTAGGCTTTTATGTGTGCACACGCGAAATTGTTTGATTTATGTTGGCAGCACTTTAAGTACTTGTAATTACTGGACGTAATTAATATTAAGTGGCAAAAATTACCACTAAACTGTGTGCAACTAATAAGTGTGGGCAATGAGCACTTGTTTGCAGTTGATAAATTAACATAATTTGTCGTAAATCACTGAAAGATTACATAGAATTACTAGTTAATTACCGCTATTTGGTATGGTAGGGAATTCATTGAAGTGAAAAGTTTGCAAAAAGTTAAATAATGATCTTCCATTGTCTAAAATTAGCATAATAGGTTATAACTCACAGATAGATTACAGTGAATTACTAGCAATTCCTTATTAGTGGAATTATTTATGAAAGGGATTTTAGTGAACAACATTTTGGTATTAAAATTAACTCGAAAAAGTATGAAAAAAGTTAAATAAATATCTCCCATTGCCTAAAATCAACATAATAGGTCATAACTCACTGCTAGATTACATGGAAATACTAGCAATTACTCATAAATGGAATTTTTTATGAAAAGGAATTTAGTGAACAACATTTTGATATTAAAATGAACTCGAAAGTGTATGCGAAGAGTTAATTAATTACCTTTAATATGTCTTAATTACTGATAGATTACATGGAATTACTAATTGCTAGAATTTTATATGGCAGGGAATTCATTGAACAACATTTTGATATTAAGGTGAATTCTAAAGTATATGCAAAAAATTAAATACACACCTTTAATTGTCTAAAATTTGCATAATGGGCCATAGCTCACTGATAGATTACTTGGAATTACTAACAAATACTAATTACTGGAAATTTATCAATTTTTAACAATCATAAAAAGAAAGTAAGCTACTGTTGGAAAAATAACTTTAAAACAGTTTTTAATAGCCAATACATTTTCATCTAAGATAAAAAGTAGTAATTTTCGGTAATTACTAGTAATTAAGAAGAATAAATAATAAATAATAAAAAAAGGGTTAAATTTTTTGTAGCTTTAGTTGGTAAACCAGCTTTTGAAAAGTTTTTAATAACCAATAAATTTCATACAACTGTTAATTGTGGTAATGTGCAGTAATTACATGTAATTGTGAACATGAAATGTGCACAAAGCTTAAGGTTTTTGAAATTTTTGTAATGCTCTGTTTGATACTTCAAGCTGTTATTGATTTTTTAATTCTTTGACAGTAATTAAACAGTAATTGCAAGTAATTAGAAAAAGTTAATGTGCACAAAGTTAAATTTTTTGTAGCTTTTTTTGGTAAAATAAGTTTCGAACTTATTTTGATAACTAATGCATTTTACACAACTTATAATTTTGGTACTGTGCAGTAATTACAAGTAATTGAGAGTATGAAATGTGCACAAAGTTTAAGGTTTTTCAAATTTTTGTAATGCTCTGTTTGATACTTCAAGTTTTAATTGATTATTGAATTATTTGAAAGTAATTAAACGGTATTTGCAAGTAATTAGGAAAAGTAAATGTACACAAAGTTAAACTTCGTGTAGCTTTTGTTAGTAAAACAATTGTTGAACAGTTTATAATAACATAATAATATTTCATAAATATAAAAATTTTGGTAATCTGCGGTAAATACAAGTAATTAAGAACATGAAATTTGTACAAAGTTAAAGATTTGTAGAATTTTTGTGATCTGTTTGATACTTCAAGGTTCTTGAATTATTTCAAAGTAATTAAACGGTAATTGCTTGTACTTTAAGACACGTAATTCAACAAAATTTGCAGTACTTAGCAGTAATCTGAAGCTCAAGAGATCTATTTTTGTAGACTTTTTTGCAATTTTCAAATTATTTTACCGAACTGTCATATTTAGCAGTAATTAAGTGGTAATTACATGTAATTAAAGTACTTGGAACTAACTTTTACACCAGCATTTTCTTTTCTCCGCCATTGTACACTCGTACATTAACTTTTCTTTTAGTATTTAATGGCTGTCACCGAATATATCACGTACGACACACTGCTTCGTTTCTGATTAAATGTGAGCTTATATAAAACGCCTAAAAGCATACTTTGCGCAAGATAAAGTCAACATCAACATCTTATCTCACGTTGTTGCCGCATAACAAATGTTCAATAATATTAATTACCAACTTTTCGTTACTGGGCCCACGACGCGACGCTGTCGCTTTGCTAATATGAGTGAAACTGTCAGTTGTTGTTTGCTGTTATTGCGACGAGTGCGACGAGTGCACTTTGCGTAAGCCAGTTGCCGTTGACAACCGTCAAATAATAAGAAATTGAAGATGCAATAGCAATGAGAATAACAATAACAACAACAATAACCGATGGCAATATATTTTGGTAATTGCCTCGTAGCCAAAAAATCCAACATCAGCACAACACATGTACAGTCAATAATGTTGGCAAAAATGAGTAAAAGTTTGAAATTAGCAACAGGTCAACGTAATACATGCTCCATTACCGATAAACACACACACACATACACATACAGATGAGCTGTTAAATTAGATGGAAAATCCTATCAAGCTTAGGGTAAATGGAGCTCCTGTTGGCTCATTTAATTACTGCCAGTAGTTGAAATTATTTAGGACTTATGGGCACTTAAACTTATTGCCACAAGAGTGAAAGTGAAAAGTCATTAATTTATTTCTGTTTTTTTTTTTGTTGCTCAACGACAACAGCTGTACTCTTAGTTAAGACTTTCATTTAGTCTTTTTTCGTTGCTCTCTTTCACTCCTCATGTCGCTCATTGTATCAATCATAATTAAGTAGAAAATTTTACATAATACCTACACGCCGTGCACGACATGCTTTCCTTATTATCTGCGCACAACGACAGCCGGCTCTGACAGTGTCTGCCTCGACAGAATGCTTTCCCATCAATTCAATTGAACGAACAACGAAATGAACAACAACAACGCATCAACAAAACTGAACAACGCACACGAGTGTAATAAGACATGAGAACGTGCGTTAGACATTTAATTAGACACATATCAAATATCTCAGCCAAACACACGCAATCGCCCCCGTACCCCATTCGCACGCACTCAACTCAAATCAACTCTGATCAGCTCAGCTCTCCTACCACACAAACTTCGCCCACTGCTTGTGGAATTGTTGCACCATAAATGTGCTTCGCCCTTCTAACTAACCTTAACACCTCGTTGGCGCTGTTGAAACACGCAGTCTTTTTAAGCGCCTAAAATCATGCTAAATTCGTTTGATATTTCCTCTCTTAACCGTTTTGTCTTTCAACATTTATCAAACGTTGTTGATAGTGTTCAAAGTTGAAAGTGAAATGAAAACATGATTTGTTTTAGTAAAATTTTTTATTTTGAAATGTTTTTTTTCTCGTTTTAAATGGCTGAATGGCTGTTAGTTATATTTTCAGCATTCGTTACTCTTGTCTATGCTTATTTCTGTCTGTACAATTGTAGGCAGCTGCAAAGTTCACACATAAATGTTGCTCTTCGGCTGTCCTCACCACTGTTTTGTTGCCATTCCAGCAGCTGCCGGCAATAATTACAAGCTTGTGTTTTTATAATAACAACAACAATAGCAGCTGTGACGCAATTGTTGCTAATAGTGCTTTTGAAACTGTTGCGAGACTGCTATTGGAAACATTGTGTATGCGAATTAATTGAAGGTTTTTGCTAATGAAAAGGCTCATATTTATTTTTGAGGAAGGAAGGAAGGAAAACCTAAACTAAAGGAAGAAGGAAATTTAAACAAAAGCATCTAATTTGCCAAAACCGAAGATACATTGAACAACATAGAAAACTATAATTAAATGAAAAGTAATAGAAATCAACCATAAATGGTTAATAAAAATATAAAATGTTAGAAAAATACAAAATATTCACATAACTAATTTAAAAGTGGAGCGAAAACAAAAAAAATCTATTACTGAACCAAACATTTTTAGGGTTTATGATTCTCTCTTGTAGACAAACTTGGAAAACATAGAACAAGTTAGAATTTAGAGACTGTCATAATCATAGAAAAGCATGTTTCTATGTTTTTACAAAACATCGAAAACATACAAATTTATAAGTAACTAAAGAAAAGGCTTTAGTGGCCTACAAAGTTCCAAAAAAGGCACAAAGATATAATTTTGTCATAAAAGCAAGGATGAAAAAACATAGAAACTTTGATATAAACGAAAATTGACGAAATACGAAAATATTGCATAATTTAAGAGCAAGAAAGTGGAAAGGGATACGATTGTACTTAACCCTAATCCGTCGTTCGGGTGATTTTTCACCCATTTTCAACTTTGAGATGCTATAACTTTCCTATATATTTATAAAAAGGATTAAGGTTTCTTGTATTTGTAGCAAACCACTATAAGTTTTAGAAATTATCTACAACATATTGATTATTTCATTATAACGGTGATTATAAAAAAAGTTACGTGGGCGACATTCGGGTGAAATTTCACCCATATACGAATTGTATGGAAATTTAACGCAACACATACAGAAAATGCCATAAAATTACGTCACTGGATTGAAAGTTTTGAACTGCTTTTATAGGCAAAACCTTTTTCTGGATCAATGGCCTTCTGAACTTAACGGAAAAGTATGAGCCAATTATATTATTTCAGCTAAAGTTGGTATAACTCGCTATGCTTGAAGTCGTGTGTCAGCAATATAAAATGCCAATGAAGACCAATGTTAAACACAGTAACTGACAAAACTAATGTTGAAGGTTTGCGAGTTTTTGGCAGTGAATGGATCAGCGTTGGTGAGATTCAGGCATATTTTGGTATTTCAATTTTGAGTGGTGTTTATAAGTCGAATGGGGAATCTCTTGATAATCTGTAGAGTTACACAACCGGCAGACCAATATTTCGTTCTGTCGGTGACAAAACCACTCGCCAAGAACGTAACGATTGTAATCAAGAATGAAGCTCGTTAACCCCCATAAGAGATATATGAGAAAAGTGGGTTTTTTTGTTTTTGTTTTTTTTAATACGAGCCAACGCGCAGGGGATACCCCTATAAATGCGAGGCATTGCGCTGGTTCAGGAAGGATATATAGGTTAGGAGAAAGGATGTTGGGTGAAGAATTTGTGGACTCTTGCCTTGAACCCATCAAGATCATAAGTGCTGGGGAAAAATTTTTTTTTTTTAATACGAGCCAACGCGCAGGGGATACCCCTATAAATGCGAGGCATTGCGCTGGTTCAGGAAGGATATATAGGTTAGGAGAAAGGATGTTGGGTGAAGAATTTGTGGACTCTTGCCTTGAACCCATCAAGATCATAAGTGCTGGGGAAAATTTTTTTTTTTTTAATACGAGCCAACGCGCAGGGGATACCCCTATAAATGCGAGGCATTGCATGGGTTTAGCGACAACTGCTATGTACGTCCTATGAAAAGGATACACTAAGTAAACAATCGCTGGCTTTTGGCGGAAGACGCCCCTTTAAGCACTTTTTATCATAACCAGGATATGTTGGTGACAAAAAATTATCCAAAATTATATCCTTTTACAATAAGTCAAAAGCAGTAGTTGAAACTTTAGACCAATTGGTTGCTCACTAACTATACCGTCAAGCGAAAAACTAATCGCTGTCGATCCCAGCTGGAATCACAACAAAAAGTACAAGCGGCAAATTTTTGTTGAAGACATAGATTTGCGTTGAGTAAAGTTAACGATTTTGCCTAGAGCAACGTTACCGAAAGGAAAGTCTTCATGCTGACTTCTTATCTCAATATAGCCAATTTCCCAAACCTTGTCAGAAAATCAGAGCATAAAAAAGTAAGAAACTATTGAAACACGGTGCCAATTTGATATCAAAAACGATCGAAAGGCATATTCTGCTTGCAATTCTTGAAAAGGTATACATGTGGTGAACACAAAGTTTTAGTTAACTAATGCCCTTTCTTGCCCCCTTTCCCTATCCGCTTGAAATTTGTGCTGTAACATACATATGTTGGAAAAACAGTGTTACATACACATTTAAAAACGGTTGAAATTTGTGGTATATCACAACGGGTCTCATATTAGGCTTCCAAGTGTGTCTCTTACGGAGGCAGCTACAATAACCTAACCTAACCTAGTTGCCGTAATTGCAAATAAATATAGGCAAATTTGTTTACTTATTTATCTGTAAGATAACAAAGATAATAAAGATTAAAGATAACAAATAATTTTTCATTATAATTGGCCAAAAAATTCATGAAAACAATACAAAGTACCATATGGGTGAAATTTCACCCGAACATCTTATGTGTGAGTTTTTTTGAACGTCGGATGAGGGTTAATAAAAACTTTAAAAATCATAACAAAGCATGCTTTCTATGTTTTGATAAAACATCGAAAACATAGAATTTTGTAGGCAACTAAAGGAAAGGCTTTAGTGGCTTAAAAAGTTTCTAAAAAGGCATTAAGATATATAATCATATATATAAATGCCAAAAAAAAACAAAACCAATGCCAACCAAAACAAATATACTGTCATAAAAACAAAGATGAAAAAACATAGAAACGTTGATATCACGAAACATGGCGTAATTTAAAACCAAGAAAGTGAAATAAAATATTTAAAAGTGTTCAAAGTAAACAGTAAAGAGAAAAGGAAACATAGAATTTTTTGTACGCATTTAGAAAACTTTAAAAAATACAAAATTACACAACACACGGTGCGTTCCAGGAAAAACTCAAAATCATAGAAAACAAACATTTAATAAAAAATCGGAGACATAGAATTTTGTAGGAAAGACTTTACTGGCCTACAAACTTTGTAAGAAAGCATATAGACATACTTTTGTCATAAAAACAAAGGTGAAAAACATAGAAACGTTAATATCACGAACACATGTCGTCACTTAAAAGTAAGAAAGTCAAATTGGATATATAAAAGCGTTCAAAGTTAACAGTAACGAGAAAAGAAAACATAGAATTGCTTGTTAGCATTTCGAGAACATTAAAAAAAAGTAAAAAATTACACAACACTCAAAATCATAGATAAGCGTGATTTCTATGTTTTGACAAAACATCGCAAACATAGAATTTTATATTTATTTATTACAACGTGGCGTCCTTTAAAAGCCGGAAAGTGAAATAAGATATGAAAAAGCATTCAAAGTAAACACTAAAGAGAAAATAAAACACAGAATTGTTTGTAAGCATTTAGAGAACATTGAAAAGTAAAAAATAATGCAACACACAATGTGTTCCAGGATTTTAAAAAAATAACAAAATTTTAATTTTTTTTCATAACCGAGAAATTGTATACAAAAGAGTGCTTTTCGAACTCAACGCAGTGATTTTCACAGTCTAAAACATGTCGAGTATTTTATATCATCAGCCTAGATGTCCTTCAGCATGTCGGTACAAACCTTTTGGTTTTTGGTTTCTACGTCCTGAAAACACTTTTCTTTCTTTGGAAAATACTTTATTTCGGCAAATCAAGCAAATATGAAAAGTAGTTGATGCTTAAAATGCCATCAAATATTTTCAAAAAATCAGTCACAAGTATCCATCGATGAGATTGCGTCAGTCAACAATCCGTGCATACAGTTTTCACTAGCCCAATGTTTAGTTAAAATGCCATAAATTGATGTTAATGAAATGAAATTGAATAAATATTTTGACTGATCTTTGATGAGTTCATATGCTATTTTGATGGATCACCATCGTCAAAAAATTGGCCAAAGTAAACATGAAAGTTAAGAGAGTTGGTGACAGTGTTTGGCAAAGTTTTTAATGCAGACTTTTTGTAGAAATAAATATTCCAATAAGTTTTTAAAATATTCAATAGATACAGAAAAGATTATATATATGAAAAGTTATAGTTTGTATGTAAAACAGAAACTATAAAAGTAACAGCACCAAAAAAAAAGAGTAAAACCCAACGCCAACACAGTAAAAAAACAAAAATTTGCAAATGAAACTAATTAAAAAAGTAATAAGTGTAACATGTACAGCGTGTATGGGCGGGGCTACATATGTATGTATGTATGCGCCACTGCATATGTACATAGATATGCAGTGGCGCACACAGGATTTCAGTTGGAGGAAACGGCTTCCGTTCTTAACTCTTGAGCCGAATATCAATTGAATCAAAATTTGCAAGCAAAAGTTTGTGAGAAACAAATTTTTGGGAAGTTCAAACGCCCAAACCCCTCGTACGCCCCTGTATATACATATGTGTGTGAGTTATTATGTGTGTTAGCTTACTAGCGAAAATTTGGTTAGAAATATGAGCAAATACCCATGCAGGCAAATGAATATGTAGACACCCGTGAGGGTAGTTGAGTTGAGTGGAGTACATACACAATACATACACATACATACAAACAGGTGTGTGTTTTATGCCAAAATTGGATAAATTATGAATCAGCGCAAACAGAAAAAAAGCAGAGGTGAGCTAATAAAGCAAACTGTCGAGCATGCGAATGGACAAACTGGCTACGGAAAGAAAAAGCTAATCGATGAATAGCTGAGTAACGTACCAAATGTGTTTAGTTGGGCTGTGGTGTTGGGAGACAATTAGCCATACAGGCAGACAGTTAAATGAGCAGCACTACAGTCTGCAGGGCCAACAATCACGCAAACGGAGTAGACAGTAAGAGGCAAATAGACTAAAATGGGTGGAGTACAGTCGAACAGAATGGCGTGCATATCTATCGTATGCGTATTTGACTATATCAGCGATGTCTGACATGATGTGACAGCGAAACTAATAAATAAATATTGTATATTACCAACGACAAAAATAAGATTTGTGCTGCCATGAAAAAAATATTTCTATTCAGACATTGTTTGAAAGTAAATAAATATGGGGGAAAAAAATGTCAGAAAATCTTTAAAAATTTTGAAAAATCTAAAATATGAAGTTTTCGTTAAGATTTTAAATTTCGTTAAGTTTTTTCATCATTTTAATAGATTTAACCAATAATAAGAATAAGAATTGGATTGCTTTATCTGGCATATTTCGATTATACATAGTAAGAGGAAAAATGAATTAAAATCTGTTTTGCACCAGATGAGTTATTTTTTTTGGTAATTAAATGTTTCTTCAAGTCAATTGACTGCACCAAATGTCCTACAGAAAAGCTTCTAATACTTAAAACCTCAGTTTAGTACTTATCAACTTAAAAAGAAATTATTTAAACACAATCCTACGCTTCCCTAAAGCTTCGTCAAGTAATGTTTTCTTCGTTAAGTTGCTCAGCACACCAAAATAAAACACTTAAACTTACTTAAACACAAAAATAATGTAAGATTGCTGTCAATTATGTCAGCATGCGCATTTTTCAGTTTTTAATAGGCTTAAAATCTTCGTTAAGTTTATTAACAGCACAAAACTGCACACCCAAGTGCTGTATTTGCCTTCAAAAATTACAATTGCACAAAATTACAATGACTAAATGTTATAAACATGTCATTGTAACATATACCATAACTTTCGTCAAGTTCAAAAGTTTCGTTAAGTTTGCAAATTTCATAGAATTCCACAAAAAGTAGCTTAATTCACTCAAGTTAGCCTAATGGGGTGAAAATAACTGCCAATAAAACTTTCGTTAAGTTCATAATGCTTATAAAATCGCTTAATCATGCACAAGAATGCATAATTTCCGCATAAATTCCATATGTCACGCAGAACAAATACGTAAATTTATGAACTGCGCCAGTAAATCGACAATGCACGCAATTTCCTCAATTCCCTGCCTTTGCATTTTTTTCATTTCCGTCTTGCCTAACCAACACAAATACATAAATGAGAAATGTACGTTTTCGTGCTGGGTTCTGGCGAAATTCTAAAAGCCATTTGTTGTTGTTTTTGTTTTGCTGCACCAAAAAGGTTATTGTCGCAGTGTTTTTTTTTTATTTTTTGTGCTTGTTGGGTTTAATGCGCTTAATTAACAGCGTTTCGGTATTGTTGTTGTTGTTTTTATTTTCGCGTATTGTGTAAATAACCGAAATTCATGTTTCTCATATTTTGCTCATACATTTTGTTTTATAAAACCGCCAACAAACGAGATGCCAAAAGGCGCGAGGTGAGCGCCCCACAGACGGCACTATGCAACAGCGAGTAATAACAACAACAAGCAAGCGTTAAAAATTAGCGACATGCAACGCAAGGAAACGCCAGCCGCACACACGCAGACAGCGCCGTCACATCAGATACGCCGGATATCGTTTCCGCGATACAAATGGCCGATAGGGCGCGCTGTCTGCCACTGGCGCTACGTACATACACTGCCCCCAAAAATATACGAAAATACAATAACGACAACAACAGCAACACATTATGTGTTGTCAGCTAAGAGCCAAGCGGCAGCACAGGCGGCAGAAAATCTGAAAGGAATGCCTTGTTCTCGTTGCTGGTGTGAATCATGTTGCAACACATTTGCTGCTGTTGTCGTTTTTGTTTGAGGCGCTCAAAAGATTTCCTTGTTTACATATGTGCCCCTGTTGTTGTTGTCGTTGTTTGTGTTTGCTGCTGACTTCTACGACCATGGGGAACTGCAACACAACGCAAAAGCCATAAAGTTGCAGAAAAGCTGAAATTTCGTTGCTGCTGCCGTTTTACATGCTGTTATGCCGTTTGGCATTTCTTGTTGTTGTTGCTGCCGCTTTCAAATATTTAATGTTGCATGGCAAATTAAATTTCTAAATTGCAGCTGTCGCCATTTTTGCTCTCCAGCACGACTGCGCGTCGCTGCGGCAAGCGGCTGTTGCGAGCAAGTGTTGGCTGCACATTTTCTTGACACTGCTGCAGCCACTGTTGTTGTTAGTCTTGTTGTTGTTGTAATTTGTTGCATGCAGCCAATGCGCTGATAAAAATCGTAAATCATTAAGAAAACTGTAGCGAAGCAGCAACGCCAAATTGCCAACACAAATTGCACTTTTAATGAGAAAAAACGTGCAATGCAAAGTCATCTGGTGCAACAAAATGTTGACGCATGCAGTCAGCACATGTTGCTGTCAGCAATTTAAATTACAATCGGGTTTTTTTTGCCGTTCGGAAATGTATTTTTATCAAATATAAAATTCAACATAAAAAATTATGTTTTCTTTGAAATTCGCACCAACACTTGGCGATATAAAAAATATGTAAGCACCTACCAACAACAACAGCAGCAGCAACTGTGGTAACAGCACAATCAGCAATACGAACGCCAACGCATACAAAACTTTCTTCAAACTTAATATAAAACGGCTTCAAAGCTCATTTTGCCATCTCCTCCTACATCTACTTTCGTATGGGTGGTTTTACCAATGAAAATTGCTCCTCAACAATTTCCCTAGAAACGCTGATTTGATTGTGCTATTTTGGCTACACTTTGCTGCCTTACCTAGGCGAATATTGTTGCCTTGACGCCTTTGGCTATTCACTTTCACTTAAACATCAAAGTTGTGCTAGTTGTAAGGCTCATTCGCCGCAAAGCTGATTACATCAAACGAATGCGCTTTTAAAGTTGCAAAAGTATGTATTTTATTATTATTTATGTATAGTTAGTATAATTTAAACTTATATAGCAATTTGGCTGATTTCATTTTGCGTTTGTCAATAATACAGAGCTTCTTGAAATGTAAGAGTATTTGATTTTGCACGTTCAGTGCATGCCAGATGGTAAAATGTTTAATTAAAAGTGAAGCAAGGGAAAACAAAAATTGTAGCCCCACTTTTTAACTTATATTACTTCCGAAAGATGCATATGCTTCAAAATTTATAGCTGAGTTGAGAAATAGCAGAAAAACAGTTACTCCGAAAATTCGGAATCACTCCGAAAATTCGGAGTTAGTCTTTTTATATATACGGTGTCAAATCAAGTGAATTTGCATTGATTTTTTTCGTATGGCTCAGCCGAGTTTTAAATCAAATTAGGAATCGAATCAATAAGTACATTTTGCTGTGGTAAAAACTTTGAAACTATTATGCATATACGTACTTAAAAATGTCCAACATTAACCAATTCATATCCATAATAAACCGTATCCATAGTTAGGTAAGGTTAGGTAAGACAGGCAGCTTGCTAGTTACTCAGAAAGTGTATGTGGAGGCCTCAAAAGGCCAAATGGGTTGCCCGAAGAGATTTAAGCAAGCCCCTGTATCCATAGTTAACTAATTCCAACACTTTTTTTTTACTTAAAATAATGTTTTAAGATATGTAACCCTTTGAAATAAAATATTTGTATTAACTTTTTTATCAAAACCGCATATTTGCAATGCATTCATATATGTACTTGTACATAACTTTTTAAGATATATAGATTTCTTTAAATATAATCTTCAAAACGAATAAATTTCTTCACATTTAATAAGTGTGAAATTCAAGCTTTTCCTAATATTTTACCTAATAAAAAAATATTCCCAATATTTCATTAGTAACTAAAGTTTCTCTGCTCTCACTGTCAGCAACCTTTAATCACACAAACCCTGTTGCTGCACCTAAAATTATGCGAATTTACTTTGCCTATCGACAACAACTGAAGCCGTCTTCCACTCGCCCACCCACTCGCCCACCCACTAAGTCCACTTTCCAGTGCATTAAGCACAGCTGAAGTTTTCACAACTATTTGCCAATTCATTGCTCTTCCCGCAAAGACGCCCTAAGCCATGCCTCCTGCGTAAATATTTACGCAAGCAATTGCGCTTAAAAGTGTGCTAGTCAGTCTCAGTCTCTCCACCCCGTTCCCGTTCCGCGCGCAGCATTTCGCTCGTTCGCCTTTGATGCAACGCCGCCGCGAACAACACGTTTCTCGCTCAGCTCGCACAAACAACACAAACAAACAGCTCGAGTTGACTGCCATCTGAAGCACGTCAAAGTGTGCAACAGTCGTCTGCCAACAATGCGCACTGCTAAGGCGCCTAAGTGTATGCTATAAAATAATACAAAATATTCAAATGCAAAATATCGCAGGCGCTGGCTGCGCTTAACAGCATCGTTGCGTTGCCATGGCGTGTGCCGTTGTTTGCGCCATTAGTGTGGAAAAAAAATGCAAAAACCTTTTTGCACAATGCCCTCCGGAGCGCATTAAGAGTGGGGCGGGTGGGAGGCGGTTGCAGCGGCAGCCAATAATATGTCTAAAGCTTTTGAATTAGCAAAACAGCATGTTCGCATCAAAATATCACGCACCAATTTTCCACTTTCGGGTTTTCTGTATACTCGATTTCTTTTCAGCAACGTTTTCCTTTTTTGGTTATTTCGCTTTGCTATTTTTGGTGGCTATTGTTGTTGGCGCGGCAAACAAGTGTCTCGTTGTTGATCGACTGTTGCTGCTGTTAAGGTCGTTGTTAAACGCTGATTTTGGCACTTGTTGTTGCCGGCGCTGTCATGGCTGCTGTCAAGATGCAAAACATGCCAATGTATTTGCTGGCATAATGGCAGGTTTTTTCCAGCAGCCTGACGCATTTTTGCCTTTTTATTGTCAAACGGTTTTTGTTAAAGGATTCGCAATTTTTTTGCATACATTTTTTTTGGTATTGTTCTCGGCGCTGTTGTGTTGATGTTGCTACTGATTATTATTTTCACCATTCTGAAAACTGTTACACATTTTGTTGACAACATTTCACAAAGCATTGTGAAATGCTTGAAGAAAGACTGAGCAGGCTTTCGTTGGCGATTTGAGAGGAAATTTTGCCGCTTGTCATTGCCATTGATGGCTTTGGTGTTGTTTTTGTTATTGCCTTAAATCTGCTTCTCAATATACAATTTTTTTTTATATATAATTGCGGCTTTTGCTCGCGAGTGAGCGAGAACAAAGCGTAGTGAAATTGTTAAAATTTTTTATTTATAATAAAAAAAGGGAAATTAAGTTTGAGTCCTAAATATCTTCAATTTACTCATTTTTAATGAATACTAAATATTGAAAACTAATAATTCATTTTTATTTTTATTTACAGGTAAGCCACTGAAGTTTTTACTAAATGGTTAAGTATGTTATTTGGATTTTCTTAAAAATGTCAAAATAAAATAAATAATTTTTTATTATGATTATTTAAACATATATTGAACTTACGTTTATAATATGATAAAAAAACGTTTAAGTATATAACTTGGATTTTCTATAAAAAAACAAAATTATTCATATTATGAATTATTAAAAAATGTATTGAACTGGAGGTTATAATATGACGAAAACTTCAAATTATATAACTTGGATTTTCTATAATGATTAAAACAAACATTTTTATAATAAAAATTATAAATTATAATTTTTTTATAATTTTTAATTATAAATTAAAGTTTTTTTACAATTACAATGACAATTACAAATTTTTTAAAATATCATATTATAAATTATAATTTTTTCTTATAAATTTTAATTTTTATACAAATGTTTATTTTAAATGAAAATTTTTTGGTAAGTTTTTATTAAATATTTTAATTTTGCAATAATTTTTTATTATAAATATAGATTAAAATATAGTTTTATTATTATTTATAAATATATGTAGTTTTTCTATAGTATATATAGTAATATAGTTTTTTTTACTATACATTTGTAAAAAATTATAAAACTGGCGGTTATTTGACGAAAAATTAAAAACTATCACTAAAATTTTCCATAAAAATTTCGAGAAAATTACTAATAATTTTTTATTGATATGATTTAAATTTTCTATAAAAATTAAAAGAAAATGTTTATAAATTTTGTGTTACAAAATGCATTCAACTTGCGGGCATTTTATAAAGAAAAAAATTAAAAAATATAAAAACATATGTAAAAAATTCAGGGAAATCACTAATAATTTTTTATTAATTTGATTTAATTTTTCCATAAAAATTAAAAGACAATTTTTAGAAATTTTGTATTACAAAATGCATTCAACTTGCGGGTGTTATATGAAAAAAAATTCAAAAATATAAAAACATATGTAAAAATTTCAGGGAAATCACTAATAATTTTGTATTAATATGACTTAAATTTTCTGCAAAAATTAAAAGAAAATTTGTATACATTTTTATTACAAACTTGCGGGTGTTATATGAAAAAATTAAAATATATTGAACCATTGCTTCGGCTGCAACAGTTTCGTCAGAAAAAATTAATTTAGTATTTGGTTAATTAAATAATCAATTTCGTTAAATAACTATTAATTAGTTATTAAAATAATTAATTTGATTTGAATTAATTAAGTAATTTCATCATATAACCTTTTTAAAAATTTTATTAATTCATTTAATTAGAATTTTTAATATTTTTTCTACTCTAATCTTAAGACCTAAAAAAATCTTCCCCCAGGAACTCAAACGAAGCAAATGTCCACTCAATCGTTTCTTAGAAAGTTCTAACCTCAAAAAAACCTCAAGCATCATCAGCCTCACATAACATCTCATCTCATCTGTGTATTCCGTTCAAATGTTTATGCAACTAAACAATGCTTCGCTACAATGTTCAAGCATTTGCATGAATGAATAACTACCAAAAAGCGCCAATGAATGCACAGCAAATACAACACAACTCTAGAACAATAAAACAAAATGAAATCATAAAAAAGCCATCAATGCACAGCCAAGTAATCGAAACGTCAAATCGTCAAAATGCGTGCAATATTCTGCTTGATTTGTTGTATTTGCCGTTGGGTATTGCATTAGAACGTTGCAATTCCTACAAAAACAGCAACACCAACAAACAACAATAACAACAACTGCAAAAGCAAATTATAAACTCCACTGCAATGGCAGCAAAGACGACATCAACACAGCCGTGGACACAACGCAACTTAACAACACCAACAACAATGAAAAAAAAGCGCAAAAGTGTTTATCGACATGGCAAATCTAATACACCATTTCCGTTGCAAGCGACCATACAAAGAACGACAGACGGACAGACAGCCAGCCAGACAGCACTGTCAGGCAGCCGCGCGAATAGGCAACGAAGCATTCAGACGGCAAACATGCAGACAGCATTCTCCGGTTCCGAATTGTGACCACAGTTGGCAGCACGTTCGGACTATTGGACACGCAGATAAAAACTTTAAAAGTTCTTGTTTGTTTGGTGATACAACTCGGCAGTTTTCAGCGTTGCTGCGAGAACAGTTTCTTGCAATATGATGAAAGCGCCCAGTTACTGATTGATTTTCTTTATTCTAAATGTCTCAGAAACAAATTGAATTGCGATAAGAAGTGTGAAATACTCGAACACTTTCTATGCGCCTGCGTTGTTTTAACTATAAAAACTTCTTCAGAACTCTTTACCTGCTTAGGAAATAGTCTGATTGGTGGATCTGCCGGAGACAAAACTGAAATGTATCAAGTCCTTACAACTAAGCGGAAAGCCTCTTGAAAGAACTTTTCGATCTTTCCGACCTACAGCTGAAACGCTTTCAATGCATCCGGAAAGCTTCGTATCTATAACACTTAAGTCTTGAACTATGGCATTGAAATGTTGATGATAGGTTGTCCTCAACTTGATCCTTCCACTGGAGACAGGGACACGCCTTTTTTTAAATGCAATGAGCACAAAGCATTCAAATGGCCGTCTTACGTCCTGAACGTTTTGTATCTATAACACTTAAGTCTTGAACTATGGCACTGAAATGTTGATGATAGGTTGTCCTCAACTTGGTCCTTCCACTGGGGACAGGTACATGCATTTTTTCAGTCCAATAAGCACAAAGCATTAAAATGTCCGTCTTGCATCCGGAACGTTTCGTATCTATAACACTTAAGTCTTGAACTATGGCAATGAAATGTTGGTGATAGGTTGTCCTCAACTTGATCCTTCCACTGGAGACACGGACACGCCTTCTTTTCAATGCAATAAGCACAAATCATTAAAATGTCCGTCTTACGTCCTGAACGTTTTGTATCTATAACACTTAAGTCTTGAACTATGGCACTGAAATGTTGATGATAGGTTGTGCTCAACTTGGTCCTTCCACCGGAGACACGGACACGCCTTTTTTTCAGTGCAATTAGCACAAATCATTAAAATGTCCGTCTTACGGCCTGAAGGTTTCGTATCTATAACACTTAAGTCTTGAACTATGGCAATGAAATGTTGATGATAGGTTGTGCTCAACTTGGTCCTTCCACCGGAGACACGGACACGCCTTTTTTTCAGTCCAATAAGCACAAAGCATTAAAATGTCCGTCTTGCATCCGGAACGTTTCGTATCTATAACACTTAAGTCTTGAACTATGGCAATGAAATGTTGATGATAGGTTGTGCTCAACTTGGTTCTTCCACCGGAGACACGGACACGCCTTTTTTTCAGTCCAATAAGCACAAAGCATTAAAATGTCCGTCTTGCATCCGGAACGTTTCGTATCTATAACACTTAAGTCTTGAACTATGGCGCTGAAATTGCGCACAGTTCTCTCTTACCAATCTAACTTTAAGCAATATAAGTGTGAACATTTTCAAACCCCACCCCTCCCCCACTGAACCGCGGTTTCATGTTTATAACCTCAAAAAAAAAGTATGTATAAGTAAATGAAATTTTACAACTTCAAAAAAAATTTAATTATTTTCAACGTACGCTAAACATTGAAATGCGCATATTTATGTCACACAAATAGGCGTGGCACTTACAAACGCAAACGTTTTTCATCTATTTTGCTTGTTGATTTTTCAACACATGCAATTTTTCATACATTTTTAATTTAAAATCAACAACAACAGCTGCTGCTGTTGCAATGTATTTGTGCAGTTGTTGTTGTGCTCATTGCCAGTGGCGGCTTAAGGTGCTCCGGGGCCCGGGGCGGCGACGGCTGAGGGGCCCCTGCAAACGGTGCAGAATAAGTTTGCGTACAAAACTAATAACTGGAATTTCCGGTTATGCTTTTTAATTTTTTTTTTGAAAATTTGTATTTGTATATGTGCTTGAAATTTTATAGAAAGCAATAGAATCCCAGAGAAAAAATGAAAAATGGATAAAAGGATAATCTTACTAAATCTTTCCAAATTTGATAAAAACGTTCGTGAATTTAGAAAAACTTTTGGGAGAGCAAACTCGTCATATCAAAAAGCCATCTTAAAACTAAAAAAAAACAGAAAATCTTGCTTCGTTACTACGATCTGGCCATTATTTTAAGCAACGCGAGCAGGAGGATTAGATTGTTTTGCGATCAGTGCATCATTACACTATTCGACAAAAAATGGGCCAATCGCGTGCATAGTTAAAGTGTTTTATAGACTAACTTTGGCCGATGAACACGAAACTGAAAATAAAAATTTTTTTTAAGAGCGTTTTCAAAAAATCTTCGAAAAACGAGTTTTCTTCCTGTTGTTTCAGTTATGAGCACATATCTCCTGAAAGAATTATCTGATTAACACGAGCTGTCCGTCGTTCAAGAAGAAGATAATACTTAGCCTTTTTAGTGATATATAGATTGTTCAAAGCAGATGAGATTTGGGGAAGTTACTGACAAGTAACCAAAGGAAAGTTGTAACAAAGTACATTTTTCGACCAAAAAATCATAAATTTTCGAATTTTTTTTTTATGGATAAAAAAAATGATCTCCGCTGGTTTTAAAATCTAAGATGAAAGATACATTATTATTATATATTTTTTGAGCAAATATTAAGCCTAACATCAATAGAATTGAAAGAAAAATGACAAAGTTATGATGCAGTGAGTAAAAACACTAACTTTACATTTATTACACTGTGCGAAATTTTTTTTTTGCCGAGACCCATCCAAATTTTGATATAGACGTGAAACTAGAAATCATTTGTAGTAATCTGGCATAGTCAGTTTTTCATTTTCTGGCCCAAAATCTTTTTAAAAAACTTTAAAATTTTTAGGACATACACATTTCAAATATTTTTTTAAATATATGCGGTTGTGAAATGATGGAAATATGGGTATCAAATGAAAGACATCCTTTTAACTAAATTTTAAATTTTGAAGTTTCAGTACCAAAATATGTCAGGTAGGGAAAACATACATGATTTGGATTTCAGTCTGTAGATTCATACATCTAAATTTTATTATATTTCAAAGTTCCAGTCTAGAAAACACTTTTATTCTTAGGTGCATTTTTCGTGTCGAGTGGTTCAGAAATGTATAGAAATATTTTATAAAACCCAGTATCAGTAGCTTACTTAGAAGGAGCATAGAATTGCTTTCGTAAAAGGGTCTATCAAAGAAGAAAACCGGATTTCCACGACGTTGTGTTGTTATCCAACTAATAATTATAAAAATAATATTAATAACTGTAAATTTGTTTCACGTCTACAAAGTTTAATGAGGTTAAGTAATTGCGTAATTCGCACTCATTTACAAGCAAACTCTAAGATTGCGATATTTAATTTTTAACTTCGAATTTTTTATTAGCATACTTTGCACAAAATTTTAAGTTAAAAATTAAATATTGCAAACAATTTTTATTTAGAAAGGATGTTTTCTTGCTTTTATTGAACTGAATTTGTTATTGCAATTTCAAAGTCAATTGTCGATAGTGTATCTCTTTCAATTGATAAAAGGGACAAACAGCCTTTCAACAACCATTGTGGAGCGCAAAAAGTTTTTAACAAGTTTCAGTTTTGAAAAACTTTAAATTTTTATATACAAGCTTCTCTCGGGGGCCCCCCGCAGCCCGGGGCCCGGGGCGGTCCGCCCCTCCGCCCCCCCCTTTAAGCCGCTACTGCTCATTGCTGTTGTCATTGTTGTTGTTTTTCTTGTCATTTTATTGCAATGCACAAAATGTTCCATTTTACAGCAATGCCCGGCTTTGCGCGCACATCTTTCCAATAGTGTTGTCCATGTGGCTATTGTTGTTGTTGTTGTTGTTGGTTTTGCAACTGTTGTTGGCGGTATGCAATGGCAACAGAACACCGAGAACGGCCAATGTGCTGGATATGGGAAAAATGCGACGCAATTCAGTGAAACACCAACACCAACACCAACCAACAGCCAACCAATACCAAAGCACACACACACATACACACACGCACGCAATCACACACAGATACGTTTTGCGCGAGCAAGCTCCAAGAACACGGGCGCACACGAACAGTGCCAACAACGTCAGTGTGACAGCAGCAAAGTTCTGCTGCTGGTTCTACATATCGAAAGTTGGCGCTCTTCCACTCTCGTTCTCTCTCTCTCTCTGGTTGCTTTGCTCCGCGCGCCAGAGGACATTGACATTTTGCAGTTTTGTTTCGTTCACATTTTCACATTTGTTCGCAGTGCGCGTGGTCGGCCTTTCGTGGCTGTTTCGTGTTCTAGTTCTTCGTTTGCGCTTTTGTCTGTCATTTTCCTTCACGTATTTCCTTTTATTTTAAATAATCTTTCGCTTTATGTGCGTTCGCATGATTTTTGCATTCTAAACGATTTTCGCCTTTCTTCACATTCATATTCTACGTAGCTGGCTTCGGTGCGCAACGGCAACGATGGCGTTCCGAGATACTTTTGTATCTGCAGCTAATTGAAGACTTGAACAATGCCATTACTGAAGTTTTTTGTATTGATAATTGTTTTTATTGTTGTTAGTAATTATTATTTTCTAAAAGTGTTTTAGTGTTGAGCGTTTAACTGTATTCATGTTGGTGTAAAACGTTCGGATAGTGTGGCATTGACTTTAATCAATTTTTGATTTATTTCAAAATTTAAGTTTTCCTATACATTTAATTTGAATCTCTACGAGTTCTTTAAATTTATACGATTAAATGCAGTTAAACTCTTTTTGATTTAATTTTTTTCATTTTTTTTCATTTTGTTTTGAATCTTTTTTAAAGACGTGGCCAAAATCCACAGTCCTAATGAAGTTTAGGAGTTTTTGTGAACTATTTGTTTAGTTCTCCTTTTCTAGTTATGGCCAACGCAACGTTGTCTGCTGCGAAAGAAGATGTCGCACTGAAGAATAATGGAAAATTATTTGTAGTTTTATGATTTGTAGTTTCATCCATTTCACCAAAGAATTAGCTCGAAATTTCTGACTACAAGGATGGATCAGTCATCAAAACTCAGTTATAAAATTGGTGATCACTCCTAAATAGTTGATTATAGTTGAAACCTGTTTTATTTGACGTTTCTACTTGTATTTCATTTATTTTTCTTGTTCTTTTTCTCATATTGAAAGGATTGTAGACGAGCCTAGTCTAGTCTAGTCTAGTCTTTTAGATAGTTCTGTAAATGCCTTTGATTTGCATATTTGCCTTCTATAAGACTTCTGCTGTTTTAGATCAACCTATACTTGAGCTGATAGTCTTCTAAGAACTTTTGCGAATCCTGTAGTTTTCTGTTCTTGTTTCTATCCTTATACCTTAAGTTCTTCTCAAAGTCTTCCAAGAAGATTGGCTTAGTTCTAAGAAAGTTGCCTTTCAGATTAGATAGAAATCAGACCTATTGTTCTTACTACCATATCTAAAGGTTGGTACTAAAGCAGTCTGGCCAAGTCTTGAAATAATCGGCTGGCTTTCATTTGTTTATTCATTCAATTCTTTTCTTCAAACCTTGGGGTTTGTTAGAACTTAAAAACTTGGGTATTTTTACATTTAGACTTGTTGCTCTTTTCTTCAAGTTTTCTTCAAGTTGCTTTTGACCAGTCTGTACTTGAGGTTTTAGCCATTTTGAAGGATTTGCAAATCGCGTGGTCTTCAGATATTTTGCTCACAGAATTCTTGGTTCTTTTCTCATGTCTTCAAGCCTACACTTGGGATATGGTCTTCTAAAAAAATGCGCAAATGTTTCAATCCTAAGATAACTGCCCAGCATTCAGAATTCCTCTTCTTTACTTCACATTTTGAGGCCTCGTCTTCTAAGGCCCTCACATGGCCCTCAAATGTCTCAGCTCTAAGAAAGAGCAGCCTGTACTTTGGCTTACAGTCTTCTAAGAAGATATGCGATTGCCAAATTCTTAGATATTCGGCTGGCTTTCAGAGTTTTTGTTATTTTCCTCATGTCCACATTTTTTCAAGGACTGACCTAACCCGTCAAGACCTCCAAGTTGATGCCCATTCCTGTTGTTCCAATTTATAATAATTCCCAAATCATTAAAACGCTTATGCGTGTTAAATTTTGACTGCAACGTTTTGCTATAAACAAGTTTGAGTTGCCATAAAATCACTTCACAACTATGGCTGCAGTTACTCATCCCAAGCACAGGTCTCTTTCGTTGATCCAAAGCGACGAATGCGACTTGACTTGAAATGCTGAGTCGCACCATACTTATTATTACTTTATTTTTTATATTTTATTACTTTATTACTGCCAGCTAGTAAAGCGACATTCCTGACTGTTTACTATTTAGTAGTCGACAATTTTGACTTGAGTTATGTAAATTGTACGTTTTTTTTTTTTTAATATATCATTTACTTCTCCATAGTAGCTGATTACTAAAAATCAAAAATTGTACTCATACTTGAACTGAAAAATTTTAAAAATATATAAATATATTTTTATTGGTATAGTCAATCAATTTAGTTGAAAAGGCTTTGTTTACTTTTTGTATTTTTATCAACTTTTAATACTTACAAAAAATCTGACTTACGAATCTTCTAGTCGTTTAATTACCTTCGAACTGATTAAAAAATTGTATGAAATTCCAATGCCGCAATTCGTGAATGATTCATGAGAATGTTTTGCACCCAATTTCAATTACTTTTCCAGAACTTTCTTTGCATTTAATATCAAATTCAAATGTTTACACCTAATACCTAAAAACCGATGCGCATATTTGCAAAATCTTAACTAAAAATAGAAACAAATTCCAGCACGTCGAAGTGCAGTGCAAAGTTTAATTCGGCAATTTCTCACCCTACACACACACACACACTCGACTCCATCCACTTCCACAGCACTTCAATAGACCATAAACAGTTGTGTGCGCTTATTGTAGTGGAAATTGAACAAATAACACGAAAAATATTTTTACCCTATAAAAATAAATTGGCATTTTGCAAAATCGACGTGTAAAATGAAATATTCGGTGAGAAAAACAACAAGTGTGTTTTTTGCAATTATTTCCACTGCTGTAGGGTTTCCTTTTCTGTGAATTGTTTGCCTGCGCTTACAGCATTTACAGCAACGCATTTTAAATATTCTTGGAGTATTCCATGAGTTGGCGAAATGATGAAATGAATGGTGGGTGTGAGTTTATTCTGATGGAATTTTACAGATTGTTTTTGCTTAAAAAAATAATGTGTATCTGTGTTGGATAATTTATCTATACTTGTGTCAAATACCTAAGAATGATTTGAGATTTTTATTTAGAATCATAGAGATTAAGGAAGCTGTATTCAGAATAGCAACAAATACGAAACTGTCAGGGATCTGGTGAAAAAGTGTTTAAAACTGTTGTAATTATACTTAGAAAAAAGTTAGGTTAGGTAGGGAAGTGTATGTGCGGCACAGAGACCGCACTTCCACTCAGATGCCAAAATGGCCCGTTATGAATCCCTTCTTAAATTTATAGAGCTCTGTAGCTAACCAACTGAGACCAATTTAACCTCTTAATAAATGTGAGCAAATCAGAGATTTCAGACGTCCTTCAGGAAACTTGACCCCAGGGTACGGAGTCGGCATCACTACAGAGTCGGACAGTGGCACAGGAAGCATGGTTAGCAGTGTCCAACCGAATATTCGTTTTCGGCTTTGATATTCGGCTTATTTGGACATTTTTAAATCTGCGGCTTCGTCCAAAATTGCCGAATACTATAGCCGACGATTTTCGCCCTGTAATGCAAGTCAATTTGCTTTGTTTGGAAGTATTTTATCGGGTTCTATTGACATTTTGGTCATCCAGATTGCGGTTAATAAAAATTATCTCTAATCAATTGAATTGTTAAGTTTTTTGTTTGTGTGAGAAACTAAACTCTTGAATCTTTTTTTATTTTTCGTTTTTTTTATTAATTCTTAAGTAGAAAAAAGAAATAAATAAAAAAAGAAAGGCTAAATTTGATACGTTTTTTTTTTATTAGTATTAAACTTCGGCCTTCGCCGAATATTTTCGTAATGCCGAATATTCTGCTTTGGGTTTGGCCAAAAATCCACCTTCGGTCGGACACTAATTGTTAGTAAAAATAAAAAAAGATACAATGTGAAAAAATACCCTTTAAAGCTAATTGTGGCTGAGATCTGAGACTTTAATGGCTCAATGGAACTTCAAATTTTCTTTATGGTCAAATTTATTATGGTACAGTCTTGTTGTGAAGATTTGTGAGTAAATCCCAGAGAAACTACAGAAAAACGATAGAACGTGTTCTCTGTCACAGACGCAGAATCAAAATCTTGCACAGTGGTTTACTGCTTCTTTGGACAAATTGACAGAAATCCCCTTGAAAGATCTTTCCGATTTTTTGAAAATGCCACAAAAACAATAAAAATTGACTTGTTTCAGACTTGTTGTGATAGAGGACAGACATAGGCGGTTGTACTATGAACCATTGAGTCTTTTTTAAGCACGTTCAGCCTAAATTTAAACGACCTTCGGGATGGGTAAATGAGAAACTGCATCTTCACAAAGTGTATGGACATAAAATGCTTTTTTGGGTTTTATTCGGGTAAAAAAATTTAAATGAAATGAGAATAATGAAACAGAAAGAGCAAGGCCTCTTCTTGCTCGTCGTTTAGTCAGAAACTGATAATTAATCACAAAGTCCAAGGCATCTTCCTCTTTGTCGCATAGTCGGTAACTGAGAATCTCTGAAACTAAGATGGGTGGGTGACAAAAATAGTTTCAAATGGTATTAAGCTCAAAAGTTGAGTACTGAACTCTGCCCGAAATAAAATCCTGAGTGGACTACCAGGCTGGTCTTTCAACGATCCGATGATCTATCAATGTTCGAATCATTACTGTGAGATGACTTCGCTCAAAGTGTACACATTGAAACCCCAAAATAAAACCCGAAATGAAATCACACTTCTGTTCGTAATATCAATTTTTTGATTGGACCCAGTGGTGCGCACAGGGGAGGGTGAATGGGGATCAAACCCCCTCAAACACAAAAATTGTTTGTAAAAAATATGGTTTCGAATGGTATTCGGCTCAAAAGTTGTACGCAAAACGCCTCCCCCCAAAATGAAATCCTGTGTGCGCCACTGATTGGGCCCATTATTCTCTTATCTCCTTCTTATTCCTTTTTTAATTGTCATAAATACTTTAAAGTTTGCTCATCCGAATGCTTTCCTCGAAAGCAGGAAAAATGCAAAATAAGTAATGAAACAATTTAAAAAAAAAATTACAATTATTATTATATTATATGAAATATTTTATTATGTAATAATTATTATGTAATAATTTTCTAAGAACATAAAACTTTAATGTCATTAACAATTTGCTTTCTGAAACTTTAAAAATACTAAACAAAAATTCCAAAAATATCTCATAATCAGATCACTTGATCTGAGCACTTGTGTGCTGACAAATAAATCTTTTAGTCAGTATTTCAATTAAAAATCACAAAATCAAAAAAAAAAATTAATAGATTAAACATTCGATGCAAAGCACTCAATGTCTTCACACACAACTAAAGACAGACTCACTTTCAGTTGAATAAATAATGAATTAGAGTTGTTTATTTTGATTTTTTCTATTTGTTTTTCTATTTTTTCACGATGCTGTTTTAATGATAATAAATTTTTTTATTTTTTTGCAATATTTATCCAAAACTAAGGCAAATTTTATTATGTGCAAAAATTGCGTCCAAAATAGATGGACGTGTAATGAAATGAAAGTGTAATGTAATGAAAGTGTATTAGTGTATATGTTTGTGTGGGTGCATATATATGTATGTATGGGTGTACACAGTGAGTTTCGCAGCATTTTTAGGCGCCAATTGATTTTTGTTTTTGTTTATGTTTATTTGTTTATATTGTTTAATGATGTTTGTTTGTAAATTCAAGCAAACGCTGTCAATCAATCGAAATGAACCTTTACAATTTTATTAACTTTATTAATACATACACACGCAAACAATTGCATACATACAATATAAAAAAATAGTGCTTGTTTGTTTTTTGTTGTTGCTTTAAGGATGAGTGATGACGAGCGCAACTAATTAAAATGCTTGACAAGCTTCTTCTTCATGCATTAGGAAACTTATTTAGAAAATTCCGAATTTGTGAGTTGATGAAAAATGCATAGAAGTTGGCTAAATAAAATTCAATATAAATTATGAAAAGTTTAATGTTTATGAATTTATTGATTACTAAATTTATTTATTTAGTATTTGTATGGCAACACTGTACCTGAAATCAGTTTGGCGACCCTATTCCAACCGGCATTTCGATGGTCAGGAAACATCAATAAGCAATATCGAATAATATCGAGCGAGAGGGTGTTGATGTATTGAAAGAAAAAGAACAACAAAAATAAAAACATAAATCACAAAACATTGGCCACTGCAAACGGCGACTATGGCTGACAATGACAAAAAGCTTTCCTTTCTAGAACGACAACAAACAAACCAAGCAACAACAAAAACACCACCAGCTGTTCACCAGGTTCATAAAAAACAGACACACATAATCAACGAAAATTCTATACGAAATGCCTGCCGAAAGCTTTCACCCAGCCCTTGTGCCACATACTGCCGCGACAATTTATCACAACAGAGGCGCCGAGTCCTTAAGGAATATTACCACATTGTATTTGTAAAAGTCGTTGTTGTTGATTTTGTTGCATTTTTTCGAAAATCTTTTTTGCCAGACTCTGATGATGGTTTGGTGTGCGCATTTGTTCTGCTTCTGACAGCACTTGCACTCACTGGCGGCGCTCTCTCTCTCTCTCGAGTACGCTTTCATTAGTGCTCCATTACCACTCACGTTCGGCCGCCCCACACTTGCTGACGTTGCCAGTGCGTGCGCAAAAATGACGCAAGCGAATAATTTTTTGAGAGTGAGAGCCGAAGCAGTGAGCGCAGAGCGCCAAAGAGTGTTTGGACCATAAAGAGGACAATTGCCTTTTTCACCAGCGCTCTTGCTGCTTACATTTATTTCCAAGCAAATCTTGTTCCAACCGAGTGTTGCCTTTCCTTTTTGCTGCCTTCATCAGTCTCAAAGAGAGAGCAGAGCTCACTCTCTCAGCAATGCTACAAGCAAAGTCAACAATCTCGCATAGTGCGGCCCAAATGTTTTCTCTTCTTTGAGTTGTCGTTTTTTATTAGCTTTTCTTGACATGCAGAAGAGAGCGTTTCGTTTTCTTTGAGACGAAGCTTCCTTTCTCTCTCTTTGTACTTCTTGTTTTTTTGTTGATTTGTTTTCGGGTTTTGTGTTGCTTCCTGCCCATCTAACTAAATCTGCATAGCTGGGTCTGTCGGTTGTCTAGTTGCCTGCTTTATGATTGTCATAAAAATCTGCGCTGTCTTATTGCTTTTGTTCTTATTTCAGTTCTAGTTGTTTTTGTACGTGCTTGTTTTTTCCACTCAGCTGGACCTGAGCTGTGTTTTATGTTATTTTTTTTCTATTACTGCGCTGCATTTTACGTACAGTTGGAGCCAACTTTACCAAAGTCAACCCTGTCGTTCATTATCCTTTTTTACATTAACTGCTCAGCGCATTTGTCTTCGCACTGCATTCTCTCCCAACTTTATTTTGCATACTTTCGACCTGCACACTTTTCGTTTTGTTTGTTTTCTAACAACTCTTTTTTTTCTTTCAAACTGCTTCGTTGTGTTTTGTTGTCTTCGGCACACCATTTCGGGTCCTGACGCAACTGTAAATGTAATGCGAAAGGATTTTCATGTTATCCTTTATGCCTCCCGGCTACGCTCTGCTTCACTCCCATTTTGCTGCCCTTTCAGCTGGTTGTTCCGTCCACTCTTTGCTGCATTTATGCTCATTCAAGTGTTGGGTTGTTCTTGTTCTTCTCGTTGTTGTTGTTTCTCTGCCATCCTATGCTGGCACTACTGCTTCACATTACTGTTTGCCACTCTCCCCACTCTTTCCATTCTCAGTTACTAACTGTTTTGTTTTTCCTGACCGCCCGTCTTGCCACCTTTCGCACTTTTCACCCCCTCTCCCTCAAAACCCACTTTAAAATGTTGCTTACTTTAAGCTCTCTTCCTCTACATTTTTATGCTCTTATTGCTCATTCCGATGCGACGTCCCCCTTTCTCTCACTCTCTTTGTGCTTTTCTGCTTAGCGGTTCTTGTATATCTCAATTATTGATCACATCGTTTTGCAAATTGAAAATAATTTGCCTTGTCTGCCGGGTCCAGTGAATATTTTTGCAGGTTGTCTGTCTGTCTTTCTGTCTGTCTTTCTGTCTGTCTGTCTGCTATCACGTGGGCGTTTACTGCTCTTTTCGTTTTGTTGTTAGTCTTGCAATCTACGCACACTCTGATTGTTGTTGTTTTTGTTACTGTTTTGTTGTTATTGTTATGGTGTTTTTCCATCCCAGCCGGCATGCCATGACAATATAAACGATTCTCTTTCGCTGGTTTCCCACCTGCTGGCACCTGTCTTCCAACGAAATTCAATTTGAAACGACGCGCCGTCTTCAATATTTGTTAGTCTGTCGAACCGACGTTCAGTTAGTGCGTCATAATAGTAAATTACGCCCAAATGTTTAGGGACATTTCGAACACCATTAGCAAAGTTGCCAATTTTTTTTTTTTAATATTGAATTTGTGTGAGAGAAAAGGCGTAATGGGTCGGAAACGTTTTTCTACTATTGGAAAAATGTTTGATTTTTGTGTTTTCCTAATTTTTGTAGGTTATGTTGGATAAAGTATAGATATGTTAGTTAGGTTAGTTAATGCAAGGTTAGGTAAGATAAGATAATGTGAGGTAAGGTAATTTACGATAAGGTAAGTTACGGTAAGTTAAAGTAATGCAACAACAACTTGCAGCTTGCTTGAACTTTAGATCTGATTGTCATTGGGAAATTTGTCCTTCTTTAAATGGAATTTATGTGAGAGAAAGAGTTTTACAACTTTTTTACATACTCGAGGTTTTTTGAGAGAGAACCCCCAAAAAGAGTTGAACAACATTTTTAAAATACTGCAGATTTGTTTGTTTTTATGTTCTTAGGATTTTTGTAGGTTGGGTCAGGTAAGGTAAAGCTATGTTTTGATACATTAAGTTAGGTTAGTTAAAGTAATGTAAGGTAAGACACGGGGCGTAAGGTAATACTAGGTAAGGTCAGGCTAAGTCTGATTCTTTGACTTGCAGCTTGCTTGGAGATTAGACCGGATTTCCATGGGAACAATTTTCATTCTTTAATATCGAGTTTGTGAGAGAGAACACGAAAACGTTTTGAAAACCTTTTCTCATACTCGTAGTTGTTTATTTTCTTGTACGTTCTCAGGATTTTTTGTTAATTATATTTGTTTTGGCAAAGTTGTCTTAGGTTAGGGAAGGTGAGATATGGTTCGGTTATATATTGTTAGGTTCAGTCAGATGACAATTCTTTCATAGCAAATATCCCATTCCCGGTCCCTGAAAGTGACCCTTCTTTTTCAGAGACAAACTAAACTGAGATCATCAAACCGATATGAAAGGTGACACCTATAAGTCAACTTCCCTTGTGTTCCCGGTCCTTGCAAATTACCATTCTTCTAGTTCAAGTTCGTTTGAGAGCTAAGGTAGTTCATTTGCTTGTTGGGAGTCATCACCGGCCCTTGTAAAAAACCTTTCTCTCTCAGGAACAAACGAAACAGCGATCATTGAACCTAAATAATAGTTGGTATCTATAACATTTGGGCAGCAGTTGTTGCTTTCAATGTGTCAGATAAGGTCAGTAAGGCCATCCCCGGTCCTCGAATGTGGCCCTTCTTTCTCCGGCACCAACGAGACCAATATCATCGAACCTATATGATGGATGGTATCTATAAGTTTTGGCCATCAGTCGTTGCTTTCAATATGTCAAATTCGCTTGTGAGTTAAGGTGATCCATTGGCATGCTGTGGCCCTTCTTTCTCAGGCACAAACCAAACCAAGGTCATGAACCTATAAGTTTTGCCCATTCGTTGTTACTTTCAATATGTCAAGTTTGCTTGTGAGTTTTTGCCTTGTTGACTTGAGGATAGAACTGTTGAGGAACTATATAGTTCAGGGCTTTAAAGCGCATCCTAGCCAAAGAGTCGTAAATGCTATCGTCAAGGTAGAAAATTCGATCGGAAATTCTTACGTTAGACTCTTAGGTGTGTCGACATTGTTACTGCTTTATCTTAATTTACAGGAACCAAGTAATAAAATTTAAACAATTAAAATGTAAAAATTTATTTTCAAAATAGTTACAGGTTTGACTTAAGGGGTCATTCTCATGTGAAATTTTGTTAAAATCAATTTTTTTGTTTTAACATATTTGGAATGTATCATCCTTGACGAAGGTGTTGTCAAAATGCTATTGGAAAATTTCAAGTATTTCGGCTTCTACAGACATTTATATAACGAGCGGTCAAGGTTTCTAGCAAGGATTCAATCAGTTAGTCAAAACTTTAAACGTGTTTTTCTCGGAACGCCTTTTTTTGAAATGGCGGGGATGATTTAAAAAAAACCATTCATCCGATCTCTCTGCGATTTTGTCACGTCATTCTACATACTGTTAGCTATCGCCCCTAGTAAATTCACTCTGATATGTTAAAAATTTCATATTTTTTTTCATTGATAAAATCTCCAAAAACAACAATTTTTTACTGCTCTAACTTCCAATGCCTGCCATTTTGTGAGATTCTTATGAAAAAATTCAAATTTACTACGGGCGAGAGGTACATTCATACTGATTAAGAATTTCTTTGAAATTTATGTTTCAGATAATCCTGTGACTCAAAACAATCCCCGCCAGCTGACCATGACGCGGCAGAAGCCGTGTCTTTAAGCGAAAAAAAGTGTTTGAAAAAATTAAAAAAAATTTTTTATTTTTTTTTATTTTTGTACCATAACAATGAATAAATTAAAGTGGAATATCTTTTTTTGATAATTCCTCGTGTCTTTAAGCGAAAAAAAGTGTTTGAAAAAATTAAAAAAAATTTTTTATTTTTTTTTATTTTTGTACCATAACAATGAATAAATTAAAGTGGAATATCTTTTTTTGATAATTCCTCGTATTCACAAAGGAAATAATTTCTGAAAAATGTCAATTTTTCCTGTCCGCGCATGAGAATGACCCCTTAAACCAATTTTTTTATTTGATTTTTTCATTTTTCATTTTATGTAAAAAAATTTCCAAAGTTTTTAAATGAGATTATAGAATGAATAGAAAATATTTCTACAAGAGATCAATAATTTTCCAATTTCCTAGTATAGGTCAAGTTTGCCTTTGAACGCACCGCCTCTAATTGTCAGTTTCATGCACTAATTGCAAAGTAAGCACTGCCATACATATTTCTATTGATTTGTGTTGTTTTTTCTCATCTCTAAAACACAAAACCAACACGAAAACGAATTCATAAACTACACTAACCATAAGTATTGGATATTTTATGAGCAAACTACACAGCAAACTTTATAAATTTAACACTTGACTAGGCACAGGCGCTACAAACTACTACAAACTAGGTGGCAACTACGTCAGCCGGACGAGCTGTAATGCTTTACAAGGCCTCAGCAATGAACGACAGGAAATTCTATTAAAAAAGGAATAATGGATAAAAATTGTAACGCAACTACATACTACAACATAACAACAACAACAATAACAATAACTTACAACAAGAAAATTAAAATGCAGCCAATGTCGTCGTGAACAAATACAAACAGCTGGGTAGGGCAGCCATTAAATGGCGGCCAAAGGATATGTTTGTAGTTGTGTTTGTGTGCGTGTAGTCGACATTAAAGTAGCGGGAGTTGGACACATTTTCGGTATGTGTGTGTGTGTGTATGTGTGACCTGCCATTGCCACAACATTGACCATCTAAAATGCACTTGTCGCACGCCGTTCAGCTGCCACAACGTTGGCCCGGCTGGGCTGGGCTCTTCATGGCGTTGTTGTGCATTGCAGCAGAAATAGACATAAACAACAACAACAAGCATAACGCCATCAAGAAAATATATTAGCGAATGTAATCGCAGTGCGTGCAGCACGAAAAGACGTTTTTGAATAGCAACAAAAACAAATGCAACCATTCGATGGTAAAACTAGTTTTGGTGCAATTTTGGTGGGAATTTTTTGTTACACCCTATTCATGCCCAGCATTTTTATGTTGTACATAAGTATGTATATGAAAAATGCGCAAACAATTTTGTTGAGAAAGAATGACTTCAGAGAAAAGTGTTGGTTGGTTGGTAGGCAGTCAGTGGACGTTTGACAGCAAAGTGGCAGCAACTTTTGGGCTTCAATTTCTAAATAACTTTTAAACTATTTTTTGTACGTTTTCCTTTCAAGAATTCTAACAAATTTTGCCAGGTTTTTCTACTTTTTTTTAGTATGAAACTGCGCCAACTTTGTACCTTTGTTCATCAGACAGATGAAAACTTTCAAAGGACTTTAAATTGTCTGTTGATACTTGAGAAAGAGAAGACTTTAGATCGTTAGTAAACAATTTTTAATCAATATCATACATTGTTGTTGTTTAAAAAATTTGTTTAAGTCGAAATATTTGGGTTTAAATTTTGTTGTTAAAACTACAAATATAAAAAATGTGCTTAATTCAAACAGAAACAGTGAAATTTGGCAACATTATGTCATTAAAACTACAAATAGGTATTTAACCCATTATGGCTCATTTAAACATTTTTGCCATATCGATATTTGTTAAAATTGGACTAATTTACTTATTACTGACATTTTATAGAAGAAAGTCTTACATTGAATCTTTCAATTGAAATTGAAAATTAACCAAAATCAATCTGTCAATTGATTCTTAGAGCCACAATTGGTTTCTTAACCCATTATGATCCATTTTAAATATATTTTTCTTGTAATAATTTGCTAAAATTTAACGAATTTATTTAATAAATGGGAGAAAGTCTTCAGTTAAGTTATCAATTGGAATTAAAAATTAACCAAAATCATACTCTCAATTTATTTTTAAAACAACAAAGGCTTGCGTAACCCATTATGATCCAATTTAAATTTATTTTTATGGTAATAATTTCTTGAATTTGACGAAGTTAGTTAATGATTGAAAGAAAATTGTAAGTTAAGTTATCAATTAGAATTGAAAAGTAGCAAACGGTATGCTGTCAATTGATTGTTATAATTACAAATGGTTGCTTAACCCGTTAAGAACCATTTTCAATATATTTTTCTTGTAATAATTTCTTAAATTTGACGAATTTATTTAAGCATTGAAAGAAAATGTTAATCAATTAAAATTGAAATTTAAAAAAGCCATGCTGTCAATTGATTTTTACAACAACAAATGCTTGCTTAACCCGTTATGAGCCATTTTAAATATATTTTTCTTGTGAAAAATTGCTAAAGCTTGACGAATTTGCTTAGAAATTAGAAGAAAGTCTTAAGATAAGCTATGAATTGAAATTGAGAACTAATTTTTGCAAATACAAATGCTTGCTTAACCCATCATAAGCCATTTTAAATATATTTTTCTTGTAATAGTTTGTTAAATTTGACGAACTTACTTAATTATTGCAAAAAAAGTCTTAATTGAGCTATGAATTTAAATTAAAAATTAACCAAAACTCTTCTGTTAATTAATTTTTATAATTACAATTGCTTGCTTAACCCATTATAAGCAATTTTAAATATACTTTTCTTATACAAATATCCTAAAATTTGACTATTTAAATACTTTCTCTTCATTATCTTTAAATGTATTACTTGCTCTTTGCATCTCCTACTTTAATTTCTTTCTTTTGCCTTCCGCACCATTTCAATTAACCCTCCCTGCCCAAGCAGTTCTCTTTCTTTTTATAATTCACCTTCTCGCAATGCATTTCCTCACATTGCACTTGCCGCATTGCTCACCTTATGCGCCAGTCTCGTCCTTAATCAATGACGCCATCTTGTTTTGCTTTTCTTGCCATACATTTGTTGTTGTTTTTGGTTTTTTTTGTTTTTGCTTTTTGTTTATGTTGCACCAAGTTCGTGGCATTTGCCTCTATGACTTCATTTGTTGTATGTATTCGTATGTATGTAATTGCGTGTATATATATATATATGTGTGTGTGTTTCTATATGTATGTGTGTGTTCGTGCGTGCATGTTGCGCACCGTGAGTAGGTCAGGAATGTTATGTTGCAGTTGTTGCCTGTTTTACTGCTGCATTCGTGGTTGTCGTCGTCGTTGTTGTTGTTGCTGTTGCTGTTGCCACCATCTCTATTGCCGTCTATTGATGGTTGCCATATATTTACCGTTATATGACGCTAACACGTTAAACAGGTTTTGTGCTATTTACGTTTGTTGCTTTGGGTCTTTTCCTGCTATCTGTTTTTGTATGTTGCTATTGGCTATTGTTGTTGTTGTTGTTGTTATGCCCATTGCTGTTTTTCCTTGCTGCAAATGCAGTGAATGAAGGCATTTAGTTTTTGTTTTTTAAATCTGATGCATAACATTGAAAAATCAATATGGAGTGTTGCCTCTTGGTAAGCATTTCTGAAGGCTGTAGTGAACTTTAAGATAATTTTGTTTGCCCTATTTGTTTTTTTTTTTTATTAGAAAACAAACTTTTTTCATTGTGCTCTCACATGTCTATGACCTCAGGCACCTAAGGGTTAAATATTATCATGACCAGCCTGTAAATCCAAACACATTTGGCCAATCTTTGTGCCAATCTAACAAAACCAGCCTCGTTTACTTGAATTTATTTATCAACTAAAAATGTTTACCACTGCAAGCAAACATTTTATCAGAAGATAATAATCTGTTGCCAATTTCGAAGCTGTACCTTGGCCTTAAGCCAACACCAAATGCTGGCAATCAACAGTCGCAATTATAGCAAAACCGTTGTCGAGTTGTCGCAAAACATTCGATTTGTGCAAAAAGTTAATAAGAAAATTGTTACAAAAAAAAAAACAACAAACTGCAGCAACCGCAACGCCAATGTTGAGCGTTGAGTCTTAAATTGTAGAGCGCCGTAATTAGTGGTAATGACCAAAGTTTGTGCATGTTGGAATGAAAAACATGCAGTTTACGTAGCGTTTGTATGTATGTTTGTGTGGCAGTGAGCGGTTGGTGAAGTTGCGGCTGACAAGTTTGGAAATTGCTTTAAAGTTAATTATAGCAACTCGATATGTGGTCAAGAGCGGCACAAAACATAGCTACACCAGCTACAATTGATCGATGTTGAAAAGTGTGCAAAAGAATCGATTTTTGTAAACATTTCATACATAAAAATTGTGTGAATTTTAAGGTCCTTATGTTTGTTAGACTGTGTTGGTTTGATTTTATTTTTAAAATATATTTATTAGTTTTTGATGTTTTTGTTTTATCAAAAAATACAAAATTTTAAATTTGTTTGCATTTACATTTAAAAAAACTAAATTTGCTGGCACTTTTTTATTTAGATAGTCTATAAAAAATATATAAAATATTAATTTTTTCTAATTTAAGAATTTTAATAAATTATCTTGTTTGTACTTTTCTATTAAAACAAAAATTAATAAATAAGAATAAATAAATAATTAATTAAAAATAAATAATTAAAATCAAATAAAATAAAAAAAATTAAATAAATAACAAATACAATAAATTCAAAATTTTTAATTTGTTTTTCATTTTACTTTTTTAATAAATAAATTTGCTTGCACTTTTCTATTGAGAAAGTCTATAAAAATCCAAATTCTTTAATTTTCTAATAATATAAAATTTTGAATAAATAACTTTGCTTCCACTTTTCTATTAAGAAAATCTATAAAAAATATGCAAAATATTAAATTTTTTTGTAATTTAATATTTTTAATAAATTTGCGTGCACTTTTCTATTAAGAAAATCTATAAAAAAAAACCAAAGTTTTAAATTTTTGTATAATATAACATTTTTAATAAATAACTTTACTTGCACTTTTCTATTAAGAAAATCTATAAAAAATATGCAAAATATTTAGTTTTTTGTAGTTTAACATTTTTAATAAATAAATTTGCTTGCACTTTTCTTCTAAGAAAATCTGTAAAAAAAATCCAAATTTTGGATTTTTTATAATATAAAATTTTTAATAAATAACGTTGCTTGCACTTTTCTATTAAGAAAATCTATGAAAAAATATGCAAAATATCTATAGAAAAAAAATCTAAGAAAATCTATAAAAAAATCCAGTTTTAAATTTTTTTTATTATATAACATTTTTAATAAATAACTTTACTTGCACTTTCCTATTAAGAAAATCTATAAAAAATAAAAAAAATAAATTTGCTTGCACTTTTCTACTAAGAAAATCTATAAAAAAAATACAAAATTTTAAATTTTTCTATAACATTTTTTAAAAAAAATCTTTGCTTGCACTTTTCTATTAAGAAAACCTATACAAAAAATACAAAATTAGCATGTAGCCAAAATGGACATCATCAAAACCCGCTAAATCTGTGCTACGATAAAGTGCCTAAGTGTATGCTATACTTTCCTTCAAAGCAATAAAAATACACTTTTGTTAAGGTTCTTTGGAAAAATGAAACAAAAATGTATTAAAAGCAGTGATGTAATTTTTCTCTATGAGTTTAACATCACAACTAGCAAAAACAATTTTTTTTGTAGTAACCATGCATTTTGAGAGAGCATTAAGAATCCCCTAGGAATGCCGTTTCAAGGCTTTAACGACTCACTCACCTTACTGTAGAAAAGCAAACAAAGTATCTGTACAAAAATATATATTTTTCTCCTACTTCATACAATACTAACTACTGAACAAACAAAACATTAACTCAATTATTTCAACAGTTTTTCCTCTTTCGAATATTTTCAAATATTTATCCTGCGCCTTAAAGTATGCCAACTACTGAGCAAACAAAACCTCATTAATTTAAACAGTCTTTCCTTTTCTTGTTTTTTTTTTATATTTTGGGACACATTCAGACAGAAAACCCTTGTAAAATCCCCGAAAACTAAATGCAAATTAAAAGCCACTTAACCATATTTAATTAAAGCACATAAGCATTTAAAAGCGCCTAAATGTATGCCTACCTAATATGGTATTTTACAACTTTATGTATCTTGTGTGTTTAGTTTTTTGAAAGGCATTAGTGAAAGTTTATGTATGGTACACAATACCGTTTGGCTGACAAATGGAAGGGTCGCACGCCACAAATTTTTCTTTCACAAAAGCATACAAATGGCTTTATTTGAGGCAGGCAATTAATTGGAGGGCAAAAAAGTGTCTGACTCTCTCAAACCGTTGACACAAACACAACAATATAAAATTTATTTTACCTTTTTTTTGTATATTTATACAAATTGTTTATTGAGATTTTTTATACACATGATAAAGTGTTGACATTTCTCTTTAGACCATTTTCAATACATTTGTGTCAATTTAAGCCTTATTTGTCAATTTTAATGTGAAAAATTTTTCAACCCAAATCAATCATTAAATTGCAGACAAATCAAATGCAACGCACTTTCTGCCTAAAAGTAGCTTAGCTCGTTCGTATGAAAGATACATTTGTATGAATTTTTACTTTCGCAATATGCCAAATATTTTCGCCGTGTAAAACACAAAGTTTGCATAAGACTGTGCGCCGAAAAGTATGCTTTAGTTGCACCAACTCAAACATATTCAATTACACAAGTTTTCTCTAAATATTTTGGCTTTTGTGGTATTTTCCTTTAAAAAACAAAACCTTTCCCAGCCTGAAATCTAAGCCCACCTTTTCACTCTTTTCTCTGTTTGCGCTCTCCAAAGTGCAGCATAAACATAGGCGCCAGCTATAAAAAAAAAAACAAAACAAAAAACAAAATTCGCATAGAATCTAACTCAAGGTTACTCACTCCGCAATTGCGCGCCCTTACGTGGCGGACAAGTTCAAGGTTAGCCAGGCGCAAGGACCTTTTTCCATTTTTGCGCTCACTTTACTTTTATTCTTCACACTGTTTTTTTCTTCTTTCAATTTTCTGCAAAAGGGTCGCCGCGCCTGCATTTGAAGTGCGGTATGTGTTGTGTGCATGTTTGTGTGTGTGTATTTTTAATGATGTTGTTGCTGTTGGTGGGCGTGAATGTTGCGGCCGTTTGACGGGTGTTTTGTATATTTTTCGGTGTACGTTTGCTTCCACTGTCCGCGCCACTATTTATCAAACGAAAGGCGTTGAACTGTTGTCGAAATGTATTTGCGTCCGCTACCGCTAGGGAAAATATAAAGTAGCATACTTTTGGGCGTTGTGCAAATACAACTATTTTAAGGCTGCCAGTATTGAGAGTGTTGGGTTGTGTTGAAATTTCTTAATTAACCATTGAACATTAGTTGATAAATAACCAAGTGGCGAGTTCAAGTTACGGAAATTTGGCTGGTGTGGTTTTAGGCGCTTTGGAAAATTAGCAGCAAGTTTTGAATGTGTTGGAAGTGAAAAGGCTTGAAAGTAGTACAGCTTGACTGGGGTTTAGGAAAATTGTGATTCATTCATTTATTTGAGTTGGAACTAATTTAAGAAATTGAATTGACAATTTTTTTTTAAATTTTACAAGTACAACAAAAAATTGTGAAATACTCTTTATTAAATGAAAAATAAAATTTGAATGATGTTTTTACATTTTTAAAATTATTTTAAAAGATTACTTTTATAGTAAGAAAACATTTCTTTTAAATAGTGTAAACCATTTTTATGTTTTTGTGGTATAACACAAAATTGTTGAATACTCTTTAATAATACAAAAAAAAAAACATTTTTAATTTTATACTTCTATTTTTTTTCTTATAAAAACCACAGTTTAAAATAAATTCTATATTTTGTTAATAGAACAGAATTTTTTGCGGTTCTAGTTAATAAATATAAAAAAAATTCAATTTTGTTTTTATATTTCGTTGAAATTATTTGAAAAGATTTTCTAATAATAGTAAATTTTTTTTTATAAGAAACTGATACTTAGTAGAAACAAATATTTCAACACACTGCAGTGACAACAAAAATTTGTAGAATACTCTTTATTAAATGTAAAAAAACATTTTTAATTTGGTTTTTATATTTTTTAAAATACTTTTTAATAGATTATTACACTGTGCGTGAAATTTGCCCTCAAAAATTAAGACATGGGGGGGACCTACTGGGTGAGTTTTCTATAGGTATACTGAGTTGAGATCCACCAGCCGTTTGGTAAGATTGGCTCTAGTTTATGAGAAATCCGACTTTGAAGTTTGATAATTATCGTCAAGTTTGTCGCTTAAGTAGGTCCTAAATCGTTTCGAATATCGCTTTACTGTCTTTGGCAAGTTTATAGATATTTTAACGACCAACACATTTGTTTCAGACACCAATTCAAAAAAAATACATTCAAACTGTGTAATTGCGATATGTGCATTTTTTTGCGCAGCGCTACATGGCGTATGAGTGTCGAACGCCACGTTGAGTGTTATAATTAAATGACACAATTACTAAAAAACATTATCAATTTTGTTTTTATATATTTTTTTCATAATTTTAAAAGATTTTTTTGTAATAGTATAAATGTTTTATAAAAAAAACACATACTTGGTGTGAAAAAAAAATTAATTTTAATGGTATAACAGAATTTTGTGAAATTATATTCAGTAAATCTAAAAAAACATTTATGATTTTTTATATATTTTTTTTCATAATTTTAAAAGATTTCTTATTAAAGTTCGTACTACTTTGTTTTATAAAAAGCGGATACCTAGTATAAAAAAATCTTTATTTTGATGGTATAACAGAATTTTGAAGAATTCTATTTAGTAAATCTAAAAAATATTTTTAATTTTCACAAATTTTTTTATTTAATTTGAAATTTTTTTTTAATAGTCAGAATTTTGTTATTAAAACCAAATACTTAGTGATATTCTTGATTATTGGGCACCTAGAAGTATGAAATGAATTTTGTCACCACTACAGTTTGCATTTCTTGATTGCTAAAGTGCGCTGAAGATTTTTCCAATCGAAACTAACATTGAATTTTATAATTTCCAGTCTTAAAGTCGCCTAGAAGTATGCCCAAAAATTAATGCAAAACAATATATGTGAATTTTTTTCAACTGCGCAACTATTAGACTTCTTATAAATTCAATCCAATCCAATTCCAATCAAAGTTTTTATGAAACCACAACAGTTTCAAATTTCGATTATGTGACAATGTCGCGCAACGCCACACGACACCATACAACTACGCAGTCTATTTATTTTTCACACCAACACACACCCACACGCGAACTCGCCTTAAAGACGCAATCGAATTTTTCTGCTTTTGGCGTGTGTGTTGTTGTGGAGGCGGTGAATGTCCGCAGGCATTTGGGTCATTCACCGCGGGAAAGGAAACAACGCGCAAACAAAAACCCCAACAATACAGACGTATATATTTTTTTTTTTTCGGCTGACTACAGCTGTTGTTGTTATTGTATAGACAGAGGGAAACTTGAGGGGGAAAAGTACAAAAAGAAAGGAGCGCCAAATTACGCACGAAATTCATGCAAATGTATGCGTGTTTGTGCGTAAGTTGGCAGCGACAACCTCGATTGGGCAATGACAGTGCGGTGGTGCCTAGCAATGGGTTGAAATGGGTTAATAATGAGAAAAAGTGTAAGCAGGCAAATTGAGTAGTGAAATGGCTTCAGAGAGGAGAAAAAATGCAGAACGGAAACTATTTAGAAGGATGAAAGGAGAAAACTGGCAATAGTCTGGTTTTTTTGATAGACTCGGTTTACAAATTTTAATGCTTTACATATTTATCAAATATTTGTGTGCCTTAAGTTTCAGTAGACTTTTTGAATGAAAAAAATCTCCTTAAATTGTATGCACCGCCAATGAATCATACATTTTTTTATATTAATGCTCCTATTGAAAAAATTATTTAATGACCAAAATCTCAGCACGCCAGCTTAGTTTCCTCATCAATTTGCCATATTTACAACCAGCAAAAAAAAAGGAAAAAATACCCAACACGACTAAAACAATACGCGAGGCATTGGCCGAACATTTGTCTTGTTTCTCAGGCACTATATTATCATTAACGTATGTAGTATACTTTCAGGCTAAATGTGAAATATCAACTCCCACCTGGGCCAAATCAAGCTTGCTCAATTTTCTGCCGCATGCTGCTGCCAGCTCGCTTTCAACTCACTAAGCACTCCTATCAATAATTTCGAATATTTTATTTTCTCCGCCTAAAAGCATGCAATCATTTACAATCTGCAATGTTTTGGAAAATTAACCGACATGTTGCTCCTTTGCCTCATTGCGTTCATTTCCTGCTGCCTTGTCACATTTGAATTGTAATCAAACAAATAGGAGCAATATGCCTCGCCTTAGAGCAGCCAATGCGCCTAGAAGATGGCAATGAACTTTTGGTAGCACGCATGCGTATTTTGCTACAGAGCGTTTGCGTGCGTTTGTGGCAAATGGTAACCGGAGAAGTTAAGTACAAGGAAGTGCCAGCAATGTTAATGGGGAGGGGTGCAAAGGGGATTATAATAGCCATAAGGTTTGGAAGTTGCTGTACTACACTGACCGCTAAATGCTCACTCAACAAGCTTTTAGTGTTTGATTTACGATTGTCATCATTAAAATGTTATGTTTTACGACTAAATTTGTGTGGTCTTTTAGGCGCGCCCACACCCAATTACCGTTTCGAGTGTTTGCTTCTTGATTTAGAAACTCTTTTGACATTCTAATGGCTTTTCGGTTAGCTATTTAATGTCCTGTTTTGGCATTTAAAATATTTGTTATTGATATACTAAAAACATGAAAATTACTTATAAAGTGTGTCTAAAAATCTGCAACAGTTTGCTATTTTAAGAGGAGAAGCTGATTATTTTAATTTGAAAAATTTCACACCTATAAGGAATGCGCTTAAAATATGTCTTAAACTTTTGAGTAGAAACGACCTTCTTGGGAATTTTTTCTTAACAGTTGTTTTGCAAAAGCGTATAAAATTACTTGTATACTTGTACGCGTCTAAAAGTATGCTAAATATTAGACATTTTCTTATATATTTTCTAACAGAACCGTATAACAGGACTTGGTGTACTTGCACGCGCTTAAATGTATGCCAGATAGTAAATATTTTTTTTAATATTTTCTACCAGAACCGTATAACAGGACGTACTGTACTTGCACGCGCCTAAAAAAGTGCTTAATGGTAGACATTTTCTTAAATAATTATTTTACAAAAGCGTACTACAGGACTTGCTGTATTCGCACGCGCCTAAAAGTATGCTAGATAGTGAATATTTTTTAAATTGTTTAACAGAACCGTATAAAGGACTTACTGTACTCGCACGCGCCTAAAAGTTTGCTTCATAGTAGAAATTGTCTTAAATAATCCTACGCGTCTAAAAGCATGGTACATGGTAGAGATTTTTAATAAATAATTATTTTGCAAAAGCGTATAACACAACTTGGTGTACTTCCACGCGCCTAAAAGTATGGTATATAGTGGATATTTTTTTTAATTTTTTAACTAAACCGTATAAAAGGACTTGGTGTTCTCGCATGCGCCTACAAGTATGCTTCATAGTTGAAATTTTCGTAAATTATTATTTTGCAAAACCGTCTTACAGGACTTTCTGTACTCCCACACGCCTAAAAGTATGCTACATACTATAATAGTCTCTCAAATCATGTTGTATGTTTTAAATTTTTTTCTTCCCACAACCAAATCTTAGTTTAAAGCATTGTTTTACTGCGCCCACCGCCCACTCCCTTGGCTCCTTTGTTTTGACAACTGCCACAGCTGTCCAGCTGTGCTGCTGCTTAAATTGTTAACGCTGCCACTCATTATTTGAATTTCTAAATTACTTTCAATCATGTGCCGATTGTATGTCTCGGTTGGATGTTGCCACCTGCTGCTACCAGCCAATCAATCGCTTTCATATCTAATCACCAAAGCCCTTTTCAGCAACTACTCACATATCACCTCGGGGGGTCAGCATTGCTCACTACTTGAGCTTCTTTTCATGATCAAATGTATTTTTTTACTTTACCTTATTTCATTTGTTTCTTGTTCAAGTTGCTTACAACCACAGCTAGAAGCTTATTCAAGTAGAAGAAAATAAAAAATAAATTGATTATGTATTGATTGAGTTCATAACCGAACCAATGCGTTAATCCTTAAGTCGCTGCGTTCTTCAACATTCTGTTTATTAGAAACCGATCAGACCAAACAGCGAAGCTTCTCTCTTTTTTTGGTTTTACCTAAACTTTGCAGAAGTTTTACAGTTTTCCGCCGCAAGAATGAAGTGAGACGGATAGAGATTCTACTTTTCTCTTCCGTATGACTTCTACAGTGATATCCATATAAGAAATGGAGTTTGGGAAATATAATCACTATAGCACAGTAGCCTCAACGAACAATCTGTAAGAAGTACGAGGCAGTGTCCTGTTTGACAACAAATGCCACGAAGACTCTATACTCCTCTCTTCAATTCATTTTAGCCTGTTTAACAGAAGTTTTTCAAAAAAGGAAAATATAGTTTTTAAATAATTTAAGTTGGTCCGAATACTCAAATATTAGCTGAGGGGTCGGTTACTTTCGACTGTAGCAGTACAACGAGTCCACCTTGGTCTATGCGATTCAACTTCGTTCTTCGAGCCACTTGAACCCAATCTACTTAAATGTCATGTTTTGAAAATATTCTCAAACCATTTCAAGTAATTTCACACCAACTGAAATTCTTTACAGTCTGCTCCCTATAACAACTGTCACTATGTACGATTACTTTGACTTGAATTTAAATAGTTTATTTTTACATCTACGATTTGCTGCCCATTGTCAAGTCAGTATTTTTATTTGCCTTGTGAACAACAACAACTTTATTGATTTTTGTCATCAAAACTGTGCCCACTGAACGCTACATAACAACAACAAAAACAAGTTAAGAAAATATGTCGTTATTGTAATCAAACTTGTAACTGATGCCAGTAGAGTTGTTACTGTTGTTGTTGGCAGCACGACTTGTATGGCAATTACGTGAAAAACCCGTCGCTGAATACCTAAGCCGGCACTTCGATGACGTCAGCGAAAACACAAATTTAGTGCGATGGGCTCACTGACGCGTTGGCATGTCCAACGAGACGCGCTGCCAGATACTGGTTTCGTATACTTTTAGCATTGTTGTTGATTTTCGCCAGTGTTGGGGCCACTTGGTTGGTGCTGCTACACACCACACACACACACACAAACACACATTGATACGCCATAAATATCGCTCAATTGACGCCTATCCGGAGAAACTAAAGCGCGTACATATGCATAGACGTGTCCTACGTGGTGCTGGTGTTGTTGTTGTTGTTGTTGTTGTTGTTGTTGTTGTTGTTGTTGTTGTTGTTGTTGTTGTTGTACCTATCCATGGCATTACGCGTAATTGCTTCAATTGAGTTGTTCGCTTAGTTGGCCAGCACAAGTTTTTTCTTGTCGTCGGATTAGTTGAACGCTTCGGAACGTGCATGTTGGAATGACAGCTTTTTGGATTCTATGTTTTATTAGCTACACGTGTATGCTGCCCGCTTGTTTATTTAAATTTTGTGTTGTTATTTTAATGCTGAACTATGTTTTGACATTTTTTTGTCAGCGCTTTTAAAGTTAAAATGCTTCACTAATTCTTTAGAAAACAAATGTCATAACCAGGGAAAGGATTTTGAGGACCTAAAAACCTATAAAAAAGGCAAAATAAAATACCAAGAAAGGCACGGAAAGGCACTAAAAACTGCCAAGAAGGCAGAAAAAGGCACTAAAAACTGCATAAAAAGGCAAAATAGGGCATTAAAATCTGTTAAAAAGGCAAAAACAGGCATTTAAAAATAAGAAAAAAATACCAGAAAATCTAAAAAAAAAGGGGAAACTGTATGTCTTTTTTAATAATTTTATTTCATCTGACGTATGCAACATACAATATTTATACCTCGTGTTTTGTAAAAGAAAAGGAACATCAAGGTTTTCAAAGATAGTTTAAAAACTTAAACTAAGATATTTTAATTGAAATGTTGGCACATATTTTAAATTCATATTTTAACTTCTCATATAAAAGCATAAAAGTCGTACTTGTATCACAAAAAAATAAATAAAATTTTTGCGCTTACCGAACTCTTTGATTTTGCCATGTTTTTTCTTTAAATTTTCCACTGAACAACAAAAAATAACGGCTTAGGAATGAACAAATCAATGTGAAAACATCGAAAAGTTAACGAAATTGCAATGTGTTACCACTTAATTTTTTTTTAGTTTAAAGGTATTTTTGCGAAACAAAAAGGGGGATGATATTAAAAACGAAAGAAAAACAAGAAGGCGCTCGACAAATCTCGAAAAAGGCATTTTGTGGCATTTATAGGTAAAATAGGCACTAAAAAAAGGCATTTATGGGTGAAAAAGGCAAACTGCCTTTTTAAGGCAAAAAAAGGCAAAACAAAAGCGGTATATTTCTAATCAGGAGGACCTAATTCGTGCTAATTTTCAATCAGAAATGCTCTATCTAGCAGCAATTTCCACAAAATCCTTTCTCTGGTCATAACCACCTTTCAGTTAATTTGGTTTTTTGTAAATGACAAATTTTAAATAATTTTTTTCATTCATTGTACTGGATTATCTGAAAGCCTATTAACATAAAAAATAACTTTCTGTACTCTTTACTTTTTCCCGACACCATGGCTAGAAGTTGTAGAGATGTACAAGATTTGGCTTGACGTTTTTACTGAAATTTGCCAAAAATACTCGGATTCTAACGGATCAATATTAGAACTCTTCAACGGATATTCATCTCATATCAACAAGGACCTAATAAGGATCTATGTGTGGTCATTTTCGACTAGCCAGTTACACCTATCTAACTGCCTATAAGATCTGCCACCATTGTTAGTAGTTATAGAGATCTGGCTGGAAGCGTTTACTGAAGTATGCTAAAAACACACGGATTCTAACGGATCAGTACTACAACTTATAAACAGATCTTCATCTAGTTGCGCTAAGGACTCAATTAGAGTATATCCAGTTACTCCTTACTACTTACCTACAAGATTTGACACCATTACCCAAAGTTGTAGAGATCTAATCTTTGAAGAAAATATCTCTGAGTGTCCAAAACTGGGCTTAAATGTTTTGAAGCATTTGAAAACTATTTCTTTGAATCTCTAACAAAAATATCTCTAAAGCATTTGCTTGCAATTTTGAAATACGTACAACTTTTGAATTGGTTCATTTAGGTCAGTTTTCACTCTCACTTTCACTCAACTTTTGGACTCAACTCTAAGGACCCGAACGGTGGTCTTTGTTATGATGGTTTAGCTTCCTTCCAGGCCAACCTTTTTTAACCCATCATTACCAAAAACCTTTGCCTTCTAACTTGAACTTGACCAATCTTAAACTACCCAAAATGTATCTCTAAATGTTCGCCATTTTCTTGTCTCCCCATCCAACAACCGGTTTTTTTTTCAAATCAAATCATTAGTGACAAATCCATTTATTTATTTATCCCACTTTAGTTGTCATCAACGCTGTCATTTCTGCTTAATCGAAATGTTATCCCCCCCCCTCCCCAGCCAATCTCAAGTCATTCCAGTTGAATTTCATCAAAACAAGATGCCAATTAAATGCAAACCTATATAACGCCACACATCTTATGGCTTGCCGGTTCGTTGATAATTCAATTTCCTTCGAGCCGTAAAACCGTAAACCTTCAACAAAATGTCCAAAATGTCGATGATGTCCATCAAGTGCTGCCAATACATGAAATTTTCTTGCACGAAATGGTTACTTCAATTTTATTTCATGACATTGACAATTTGAAATCTGTTCGTTGTGGTCTATGCGCGTTGATATTGTTGGCCGATACCGTTAATGCTCATAAATAAATCTTGCATCAGTTTTCTTTATACATTCCTGTTTTTTTTTTCATCTCTCAGAGTGACTTTGTTTGCAACGCAATCAGTGAAGCGTATTTGAAATAAATCAGCATTTCATTTCTATTGACCATAGCGCTTCCAGACGGACCGTGGCATATTTCATTAACAGCACTGGCGACCATACGTTGCCCGCAATTCGACAACTTTCTAGCGCACGAGTGAGTGAGTGAGATTTGCCGCATGTTCTTTGCGGCCACATTACGCGGACTCATTTGTGTGTAGTGCATATACGTGCTGACAGTTAATATGATTCACTGCTATTCGAGGCTGTCATTTCGTTTTACACACGACGCTTTTAATGTTATCCTACTTTTTGCGACCATATATAATGCACACATATGGGTGCGCTTGCATTGCCAGCCAATTTGAGTCACTTGATGGTTTCGTTGCTATGCTGACACATGATTTGTAACAAGAAAACTACATATTTGTAATATAATTTCATTAAAAACCATTATCCGACGTATTAAATTTACAAGAAAACTACATATTTTTAATATCATTTCATTAAAACCCATTATCCGACATATTAAATTTAGCGTAAACAGGTTTTAAATGCAATTAGGTAATTTTCTAGTAATTTCTCAAGTCTAAAATGATTATCCGAATGACAAAAATTAGCTTTGAATTGTTTATTTTAATAAACAAATTAATTAGTACCATGGGTGTAGAATGTTTACAAGCATTTCAAATACTTATCCGTAAAATATAAATGATTAATTTAAAATAAACATACAAATGAAAATAACATTAAAAATATCATTAAAAACTATTATCCGGCTTACTTTATTTAGAGTAAATACAATTTTTAAACTATTAGAAAATTTTTGAGTACTTTTTATTGCACAAACTGTTTATCCGAATGTAATAGAACAAGTTTTAAATTACTTATTTCAATTAAAATATGAGTTATCACTGCAGGTGTCATATTTTGACTATTCATGTGTCAAAAGTATATCCGTATACTATAAATTAAGAATTTGGCTTCAATTTGAACACTTATGTAAAAAACATTAAAAATATCATGAACAACTTTTATCTGGCGCATTATATTTAGAGTAAAAAATATTTTTAATACTGGCAGGCAATTTTTGAGTAAATTTTATTGTATACACAGTTTATCCGAATGATATAGAACAAGTTTACACGGTTTATTTCAATTCAAAAATTAGTTACCACTGCAAGTGTGGCATTCTAACTATTCGTAAATTTTTAAAATGCATATTTATAAAATGGAAATGCTTAATTTAGCTAAAATTTGAACACATATGAAAATAACATTAGCAAAAAACACTAAATACTGCTATCCGGCTAACTATATTTAAAGTACATAGTTTTTATAATACTTTTAGGCAATTTTGGAGTAATTTTCATTGCATACAATTTTTATCCGAACACAATAGAACACGTTTTATATGGTTTATCTCAATTAAAAAAAGTTACCATTGCAGTTGTAATATTCTAACTATTCATAAGTATTTAAACTACATTTTCATGAACTGTAAATTAATAATTTATCTTGAAATCGAATACTGAGAAAATTATCTTAAAAATATCGTTTAAATTTACTATCCTGGATTATAAATTTAGCGTAAATGGATTTTCAATGCAATGAAACAATTTTTAAGTATTTTGTAATGTCTAAAATGATTATCCGAACATGAAAAATTCACTCTAAGTTATTTATTTTTATTAAAAAAAATATTTAACTTTATAAGTGTAAAATTTTTAATAGTCATAAAAGTTCTAAATATGTATTCGCAAGCCATAAATAATGACTCGCTTAAAATCGCATAAACATTTATGTAACTATTAATGTATCTGTAAGCTTCTAATACCCGCAACGCTTATCCGTATGACAAAATTCAGCTCAAACGAATTTATTCTGCTTTCAATACCATATTGTAGGTTGTGGAATAAATTTTACCTTTACGGATAAAAAATATCCGTTTTATCCGTACCTGTTTTCGAATGCAAAATGGCATAAAAACACATTTACAACACTAAATAGCACTTTTTTATTGTATAGCTCTTTTCTAATTACATATAAAGCTCATTATCTTATAAAGATATGCATCAAAAAGCCTCTGCGTTAGCAATAATTATTACCAATCTACTTTGAAACGTTAAAATTATAAATTTTGAATTTTTGTTGCCCAAAAATTACATAAAATGCGCATTTTTATCATAACATCTTTTTCCACGCTTTGTTGTTACAAACTTTAGCACACAATAGGATCTGAGCTATGTAATTTTTATGTGATATTTCCTTAACGTCAGTTTTAGCTGAAATTACTATAAATTGCCGTCGTATTTACACATTTCTACGAAAACAAAAGACATGGTTGTAAACAGCAGAAAAAGGCAAAGCAAAAAATTTTACAAAAATGTCACGTTTCACTTTTAACGCTTTAATTGTAAGCAATTTGTTAGGTTGCTCACAGCCATGATGCCATAAAAAGTTTATAAAACTACAAAATCCACCCATAGTACAAAAAAATCGGATTTTAATGTTTGTTTCAAGCGTTTCAAATGTTAAATTTGCAAGCGTTGTAACAACATAACTGGTCGTAATCCATTAATTGCCAAAGTTATGACAGTGTGTTTGGTTATTTTGTGAATTTTTAGTATATTGGGAAGTTTTTCAGTTATTTCGTTTTTTAATAAAAATAATTATTTTATTGAAACCGTCCAACTATTAAAATGTATTGCGTATATTTTTTTACAATTACCGCTTGACAAGTTTTCTCGTTACTTATTGCGTCTCTTTTTCTTTCTCTCTCTTTGCAGGTAAGTTTTGCTGACTACTGTCAATTCTCAGTGGAGCAGAATGCTCGCCACTTGTAGTCGGTGGCCCACCGCACAGTGTGGCCATGTTTAGCTACAAATGTCCAGCACTAATTGATGAATTCGCCATGGTATTTGCTTAGTGTCGTGGAAATTAATTTATTTGCTAACAACTGGGCGTGTGCTCCACGCTTATGTAATGCTTTACTTATTTCTCCACGTTATTTTATTACATGTAAATATTTTACCTTATTTACTTGTTTCATTTAACGTTGCCGCTTTACTCGTGGGAGGTTGTAAAATATTTTAGTGTCGAAATATGCGACTGTAACTTACTTACCAGTTTAAATTTTAATTTTTTTGGAGACACTAACTTAAACATTTCACAGCTCTTAAAAATTAGTGACAACATCTCAACTAGAAGAAAATTATTTGTTTACCTTTTCAATATGGCAGTTTGTTACTTTATTTAGTTCCAGCACTTGTCAGTCTTATATATAATTTATATATTTATCATTGTCTCTTGTTCGCTATACTTACAACTGAAATCGATTTTTGTTGCCATCTATTTCTCCTTTTGCACTGAACACCTCGAATGCATTATCTGTTGGCTCATAATTCTTGCTTTTACTATGCATTTTTTATGGCCCCATGAGCAATAAGTTGCCTTCTACACACAAACACAAGTTTCCGCATGGGTTCATTGACTTTGATGACGTAGTGTGAAGAAGAATTTCGAAAATTTACTTTAAATGAAAAATTACAAAAAAATTTTCTTCCGCAAATATTTGCTTTCCGTAAATATTTCGACAATTTACAAACTTTGTAAATTTTGCAATATTTTGCCACAACAACTAGTATTTCACTTTTAGTGTTTTGTAATAAATTAGAATGGAGAAATGCCAAATATTTTACGGTTTTTGCGTCACGTACGTGAAAATGTTTACATTTCATATTTTTGTTTATCAACGCCTGCATTTAATGCGCTTTCTTTTCGACGGCTAGACTAGCAAAGTTATGACACCATGGCGCTGATATTTTTAGAATTATAACTCGAATAATTTAAGAATTGAATACAAATGCAAATATGCCAGCCATAGTCGGAATTTGGTATTTATATATTTTTATTTTTATGTATAAGTAAATTAGGAAAAGCGTGTTAGTGAACCCTTCGGCGTTTCATTAATAATATGAGAAAAAGTGTAGGGGTACGAATTAATAGTGGTTAGGGCTTGTACTATAAACATAAATTAGAGAATGGATTTAAATAAGAACTTTGTTCAAATTTCAAATGTAGTCTTCAAAAGGATTTGATTCACACTAGCATATACTAGAGAACATTACAGGGAGCTCTAGAGTAGACAAGCTTGCTCGACAAGGTACGACTGAACAGTAACGTCAAGAAATGGCAACCTGTGCTAACATGTAAGCTTCGTACTGATACAAGGAACTATTAAAATTGCTTTAAATGTGTAACAAAGCATTTTCTAACAAAATTTGCTTCCCGGATAAAACGGATAATTTTTATCCGTTATTGCAAAAGTTGTTATAAATAATATTTACTCATAATCAAAGCTTATTGAGCAATTTTTAGTGTTTTTCTAGCCTGCAGATAAAAGTTTCAAGACTTAAAAATACTTAGAACCGCATTAAACAACTACAAATGTGCCAACTGAGCTTTTTTCTTCAACCTAAGCACTGTGGCTAAGTGTTTTTTGAAAAAAATGTATAAGAAAGAGGAAGCTTAAACAAGAATTTAATTCTAATAGCACAATTTAGTTTTTGATTTCAATTTCATTTGTGAATTTCTAACATAACAACAACAAAATTCATACCCTGAATGCTGTTAAATTTACTATGTATTACAAATAAACTCATAGATCAAACGCACATCGTTACATGCATTTTTGTTTTGTTCTTTTTTGCTTTAAATAAATTTGAAATCTTAAAGTGTTCATGTACCAATCATGGATTTTTTCTTCTCCTAATGAACTTTAAACTTCAAAATGTTTATAATTCTTTGCATTAAAAATTCAATTATGCCACTGTTGATTGCTTCTTGTCTAGTCACGACTGTCATTCCCCATTCCATTAAAATGGTTTTTCATTGCAAAAATTGCCATCAATCAATTTACATATCAAAAATGTTTTCATCTTTTCCAATTTGCAGCTGTGTGCTTTTGCAAATTTTTGACACACACGCATAATTTTCTTGTTAATTAACATAAAACCAATATGTCAACTAAACTGTCTGCCAGCAAAATGTTTTCATTTTTATCATGTAGCCATAAAAAATGTATATATACATTTAAATTGAATGACATCAAACACAGCTAGAAATATTCGAAAGGCCGCAACAGTTGTGTAAACCCTACCGAATTAATTTCCGTTTAAGCTGCGTTGTCAAACAAATTCAAATATATTTCGACAAAAACCACAACAATTTTGCGCTCTCAATCGTATTCTATGTATGTGTGTTTGAGAGTGTGTGTGTGTGTGTCTTCTTGTGTGGTAAGTGGATTTTCTGTGTTAACCGCAAAAACTCATTTTCATGGAAATCGTTTGGCTTCTGATCTATGAGCAGCCAACTGAGTGCTTTATTAAATTGGGATTTCTGTCTCACTGCAGTCTTCACTCTGTCCGTGCACCTGTCTATCTACTACTTTTACATATTTCTGCGTATTGAATAGTTGATTGTTGCTTCTTTATTCCATGTTCTCTCAAAACTTGTATGTTGTTCTTTTGCTTAACTGATTTTATTTCGAATTTTTAATTTGGGTTTAACCAACTTTTTTATGCACTCATTAAGATCGTTCAGCCAAGTGCCCAATTACTCAAAATGTGTTAAATTTTGTGGTTGTTGAGTGCGCAATATTTCAAATTTAATTACCCTCCTCAACTGTTGCGAAAAACATTGGTCAATGGCGACTGTTCGTAGACACTACATGTGAGACCTTTGATGAGTTATTGAGTTATGTGGTTCATGGATGTTTAAGAAAAGAGCTTCTAATCTTTAAGTAGAGATTTTTTAAATGTATTTTAAATAGAACTAAACCACAGCTGAAACTGTCGACATTCGAAGTGAGCACTTAGTGCATATTTGAAATTCCTAGTCCTAATCTTCGACTCGAGTCCCTCAAAGGCGCCTTCGAATTACACTCGCCTGCACTTTTACTTATCACAATCGTATTTTTTTTTATAGCACTCGTCATTTTAATAGTCCAACATCTATAGAATAGAAAAGTACACCAATATCCAACTCGACCTATCCATTATGTGTGCATTTTACTTTCACGTCATGCCCACTTGCCGTTGCGGTTTTTATTGCCTTTGTAATTCTAATTTTGTTCGTTTTTCCTCTGGTTTTCTGTACTTCTTAATCATTTAATTGCCTCTTTTATGTACTCCCATTATTTTGTTGTTATTGTTGTTTTTATTTAATTACCTTTTGTTAAATGCTCGTACGTTTGCTCGTCTTTTTTTATAGCTAGCTTTTTGGCTATTTGCGTATTTGTTGTGTGTGTGTTGCTTTCTTTCATTTGTGTGGCCATTTTCTGTGGGTTTTGCGGTCGTGTTTTTGTTGCTTTCTGCAGTTGTTGTTATTTTTTTAACAACATGTGAGAAATTTTTTAAATAAACTGTTGTTTACAATGCTCGTAGAGGCGTTACGTAACGTAGCCAGCACTTACTTATGCACTGGCTGCATACAAATTAAGTTTCGTTAAGTTGAATTTTGTACATTATTGTTAAACTATGCATTAAAATGCTTAGATTTGCATAACAACAACATTTTTACAACACATTTTGCATACAAAAAATAATTAATAACCAAATGTGTACCGAAATGTGTTTCGTTAAGTTTCATGAAATATTTTTTTAATAAAATTATGTATAGTTTTCATGTAATTTCATGGCAGATTTTAAAGATTTTATAATTCCAGTGGAAAATTATTTTCGTTAAACTTTCGTTAAGTTAAATTAAGCATACTTTATGCGATTGCATTACATTTTATGATTTTTTAATAAAACTTTATCAGTTTTGCATGAAAAGTGACCACAAATTGCTTTCGTTAAGAGTTCCCTCAGCTTCGATTGCCATTTTGATAGTATTTATTTTATTTTTAATAAAAAGAAAAAATTAAAAAAAAGAAAAAAATCAAGAAAATTGTTTACTATTACAAAGAAAATGATAGCAATCAAAAGTAGAAAATTGTTTTCGTTAAACTTGCTTTAAGTTGCATTGCAATTAAACACGATTTAATTAGTTTTTCCTAAACAATAAACATGTTTTTCTTAAAAAATGAGCACAAATTTCTTTCGTTAAGTTTTTGTTGAGTTAATAAAAACGGCAAATTTATTTCGTTAAGTTTTTACTGAGCTCCGGCTGTCATCTTGGTTGCAGTTTTAGTAATATTTTTGTTATTTTTTCACAAGAAAAACACAAAACATTATTTGCCTTTATGTTTTTTTATGAAAAGTGGAAAATTGCTTTCGTTAAGCTGTCGTTAAGATGCACTTAGCCTATTTTGGTGCAACTATAAAACATTTTATAATTTTCTACTAGAAAATTAACATGTTTTGCTTTAATAAAAACGGCAATTCTTTTTCGTTAAGTTTTTACTGAACTCCGGTTCTCGTGTTGGTAGCATTTATTTAATTTTCAAAAACAAAAACATGAAAGTTTATTATTATAAAGAAAATATTAGTAGTAAGCAAAAGTGATTAAATTGCTTCATTAAACTTTCGTTAAGTTGTATCAAACACATTTTCTACAATTTATTATTACTAATTTATTATTTTTGTTATTATTTTTGTTAATGTTTTATAAATTGTTATTAAGAATTTAAATTTTTTCTTGAACTTTGACTACATTTTGCTTTCGTTAAGTTTTTGCTGAGTTGCCGTTTTGGTCACATTGATTTTATTTTTAATAAGAAACCCATAAAAACTGTTTTTTATTATAAAGAAAATGGTAGTAGTACGCAAAAGTGGTAACATTGTTTCATTAAACTTTCGTGAAGTAGCATTAAGCATATTTTTTGCGATTGTACAATATTTTATAATGCTATTAAAAAAATTAAAATTTGTTTATTTCTATAATGACCACAAATTGCTTTCGTTAAGATTCTGCTGGGCTTCGGTGGCTCTTGTAGTAAAATTTATTTTATTCTCGTTAACAAAAATTGAGTATTTTTTTATTTTTAACAAATAATAATAATTTTGTATTAAAAAAAAGCTGGCGTTAAGCTCTATAACACTCCAATTGTATTATTATAACAATCATTGCATCTTTTTAATTAAAATAAGTTTTTTAAATAGTCAAAATACTTTATTTGATGGTTTTTCAAATGGTCCAAAATATTGTTTTAATACCACAATGCTTAAATTTATTATACTTCAGTTAAAATTAAACAGTTTCTGTAAATTTTAACAGCACCACTCATTCCAATAACTTTCGTTAAGGTTCTTTAGACACATTTCGATACAAAAACTCTAATATTTTATGCATTTCCACTTCCGTTGACCTAACCATAGCACTCTCCATCGAAAAACTACTTTCGTTAAATTTTCGTCAAGTTGAAATTTTCAATATTTTAAAATAATTCAAGTCGCTGCATGCAGTGTCATTGTTTTGACACACAATTGGCATTGTTTTTTCGCATTATCTTGTGCGTTGTGCCTGCTTGCCGTCTTGTCACACTGCTGCGTCGTCATGTTGCCCATTATCAGCGCCATTGTGTCGATGTGTGCAAGGCCCGCCTCCCGCCTTTTAAACCAACTCGACACAGCACAACGCATTTGCTTGCAACTCGTTCGTGGGGTAAATGCGGGTTATGTATTACTCACTGCAATTGCTTTTGTTGGCGTTGTTGTTTTTGTTTTTGTAGCGCCATTGCTGTACTTACATTTAAAATTTACTGTCTACAATTGCCATTTACTGTTTTGTTGCAATACTCGCGCACTCGCGCTGCTACTTACGGCCATTGTGCGCTTGTTGACAATACTCGCATCCACTGTTGTTTTTATTGTTGTTGTTGTTGTTGTTGTAGTTTCTTTTATTGCCTTAATTTTTTATTTTTGCAAGGCAAATTCGTAATTTCTCACGGGGTCATTTGCATACTTTTGCGTGTTCAGCTGGTTCTTCTTGGCTTCTGCTGCTTCTTCAACTTTTGCTGCTTCCTCTTTGAGGGCTGCTTCTTGTGCTCTCTCTCTCTCGCTCTCTCTGCTTAGTTGTGCTTATCAACTTAAACCGTTGTAACTACAGTAAATATGTGCGCCAGCGTAAAGTTGGCTCTAGGCCCGGTTGGACTTGCTGGCAGTGACGTAAATGAAATGGCTATAAATTCCAGTAGATGTATAAATGACATTTTAATTGTTCAGTCCAATATCGATTGGTGTCCAGTATGATTTGAATGAATTGGATTTTAGTGTGGCATAAAAAGTGGGATTAGATTGGTTCAAGTGAATTGGATTGTAGAATTAAATAGAATGCGTCATAAATGGCAGTAAACAAATTGGTAAAATAATGAACTGAGAAATGCATTTTTTGGGTAACAGAAAGTTAAGCTAAGATTAAGCCAAGGATTACTCTTGCCAGTAGATGCTACTAGCGAGTAGCAGAGATCTCTCTCGAACGACAGAACGAGTACTCTATGGCGCGAAAATATTAGCACATAGTGGCCTTTATTATGTTCGAGAGAAAGGTACGGAGATAAGGAGGGAATCGTTGGCCCTCTTCGTATTGGCGATGATTGTCGAATATGAAAAGGAACGAGCTGTATGAGCTTTTTAAAGACATGGACGATTCAATATTCAGCGACTACGATGCGATAGTTGGAGCGCCTAACCATGTCTCTTGCATGGACGATAAAGTTCTGGCGAAAAAAGTGTTCGACGCGATAGTTGGACGTCGATAGCGAAGAGGGAGACCGTGTCTCCGGCAGAAGAAAACCGTATCATCTCTTGGTGTGACCAACGAGAGAAGGCGCGCGAAAAGAGGAAGAGCCGGGAGAGTACTTTTGCTGCCGGCCCTTACCCGGTAACAGGTTGCTACAATCAGTTAAGTAGGTAGACACACCAAAGCCTCAGTATGGGCCCATTGTGATACCACAAATTCCACCCGTTTAAAATGTGTATGCAACACTGTTTTTTCAACATGTGTTTCAAACGGATGGGGAAGGGACCTACAGTTTTACGCCGAATCCGAAAGGTGTTTCTTTTGGGAATTTCTTTTTACACTTGGAAGTGTTTCCATTGCCTGTTAAAGGCGCACTTGTTCGATTCTTGTAATTCTTATCTGCTTCAGGTGGATAGCGATATAAGTAAACGAGTGTTTCACTAGGAATCGAACCTAGGCCCTCTGCTATGTAAGTCAGTAAAGTAAGTAAGAAAAAAGTTATCTAATATCTATTAGACTTGACTTTTTTTTCTCTTATTTGTGAGTACTTAGAAACGCTCAGCTCTGCAAAATCAGGTTTAAATTTAAAAAAGTAAAAAGTCTTTAATGTCTTTCTTCTTGCTCATTAAATAATTTAATGTCTTCAGTATAAAAAATCTCTTTTTTCCTGTAGGCCCTAACTTTTTTGACAAAATCCAGTTCTTCTTTAAAATTTAGAAAGTTTTAAAACAACAAAAACAAAATACAATAAAGCAATGAAACCAATATACAATAAAGATAAAAACAAATAATACGATTTTTTGTTTAAAGCTATTCGTATTGACGTCTTTCTTCAAGTCCTACTCTCTTCTTACTGATTTTGTCTTTGCAGTTCTTTGTCAGATGTTTTTCTAAATAGTTTTTTACTGGATCAAAAATTTACTGTAATTAAGTAAAATGTGATCCATTTCGAGGTTCCCTACTTTTTTAAAGAAAAAAACACAGAAAATTAAAATTTAACGGGGAATGTTTATTATCATTCGAAAGAACATTCTTTGGCATTTATTTTTTGAAGATTATCTCTTTCAAATGTTGGCCGCGGCTACGTCTCAGATGGCCCATCCGTTGAGTCCAATTTTCGATGACTCGTTCGAGCATTTCGACTGGTAACTGGCGAATGACCTGCGTGATGTTTTGCTCCAAGGCCTGAATCGAAGCGGGTTTATCCGTATAGACTTTAGACTTTACGTATCCCCACAGAAAAAAGTCTAACGGTGTGATATCACACGATCTTGGTGGCCAATCGACCGGCCCATTACGTGAAATTAGCTGTTCACCGAAACACTCTCAGCTACGGCCGCTATATTTTCTTCACTGCGTGCTGGACGTGGTCTATTCGGTCGAACATTATCCAATAATGAATGCTGGGTCTCAAGATGGGTGATGGTGTTGTGAATAGTACGCTCAGTAGGCCGATTATGTTGACCATAAGTTGAGCGAAGCGCGCGAAACACATTCTTTACAGAACGTGAATTTTCGTAATAAAGTTGAACGATTTGTAAACGTTGTTCAGGCGTAAGTCTTTCCATGATGAAATGCCAAACAATACTGAACAAAAATAATATGACAGCTTGACACGACTCACGCGTGATCTGTCAAAAAAAGGTTATTGAAAAAAGTACCTCTAGTTGGATCACCCTTTAGAATGTGTTTTGTGTGTTTTTAAGGGAAACTTAAGTTTTCATTATATTTATTTTTTTTTTATTCTGACTTGTATTTTTCCATGGACCTTGTATTGTGGTTTAAAAGGCCCAAACCTGATACAGAGGTCATCGAATATTTAACTTGGTCTGTCTTTATTGAATTCTGGAGCCTCAGATTCAAAACAAAAGACTTCAACTTGGAGTTCTACTGACTCAACTGCATACTAAGAAGAAGAAGAATCCGTGCAGTTCTGGGCCTTTGACTTGTTGTCTTTTTAAATTGTAGAACATTGAATTTAAAACTTATGACTTTGAGTTCTACTGTCTGGAGCTGGAGGTTAACATTTGATTCAGACTTCCAGATGTCTTTTCATCATATTTCAGAAATTTTGAGTATTGTCTGTCGAGAATAGGTCTGACTTCACAGAGAATGTACGAAAGTATACTTCGAAGTTTTAGATTGCAAAAAGACATTCGACTTGTTGTCTTTTTAAATTGTAGAACATTGAATCTAAAACTTTTGACTTACGTTTGAATTCTACTGTTTCGACTGAGAGCTAAGTTGCCTCACATTGAGCGAGTAATGTCTTCTCATCAATATTCAGTAATTTTGAGTATTGTCTGTCGAGAATAGGTCTGACTTCACAGAGAATGTACGAAAGTATACTTATTTGAAGTTTTAGATTGCAAAAAGACATTCGACTTGTTGTCTTTTCAAATTGTAGAACATTGAACTTGAAACCTATAACTTTACGTTTCGACTGAAAGCTAAGTTGCCTCACATTTGGCTCACACTTCGAGTAATGTCTCATCAATACTCGTATTCAGAAACTTTGAGGATTGTTTGTCAAGAATAAGTCTGACTTCACAGAGAATGTAAGAAAAATTTGCATCGAAGTTTTAGATTGCAAAGAGGTTTGTTGCTTTTCTGTCAAAAGTTATCTGTTGACACGTGTTGCCGTCACATGTCTGACTTTAAAATGTATACAACAAATACACTTTTCATTGACTTTACATGCGTAGTTGCAACACACTTTTGTTGTCATTGTGCGTGTTTGTATGTGACATCTGTTTTGAACCTAACCTAAGAAATCTGCATTGTGCCGTGTTGACATATTTTCTGTCATACTTAATATTTTTTCATATTTCTTCGCATATTCAACACTATTGTTGCTGTTGCTGCTTGAAGCACTCGACTCATTTGCTGTGCGTTCATTATTTGTAGTCGTGTTGCTGCTGCTGCTGATGCTTCTTCGTCAACATGTTGTATGCAACAGTTATGTTGTCCATTCGTTTGTCGCCCAAACGAGTGTGCGTATGTGTGTGTGTGTGTGTGTATTGATGTGCTGTGCTTGACTGCAGTTGTGTTCCATTTCCATGCAAACTGCCATCGGGATTCTGTTGTTGCAGCCGAGCTGGGCGCTCTTTCTTCTTTGCCTCGGCTTTATTTTCAACGCCTTTGTCGTCTACCCTATTTATGTGCTCAACACACTGCATTGTTATTGTAGTTGTTATGTTGTTGTGTTGTTCTTGTTGCTGGCATTGTTGTTGCACAATTAAAATTGCGTTATGCAAGTTTCAGTGGCGCGCTAAAGTCGAATGCTGGTTTATGTGTTGCTTTCATTCTTGTAGCTGTTGTTGTTGTTGTTGTAGTTGTTGTCATTGGCTTTGCCCTCGAGGGGTATGTCCAATGCAACCGTGTGTGCTTTATGTTGCTTCATATGTATCTGTGTGTGTGTGTGCGTTTGCCATTAAGTGAGGTTAGTTTTGCCGGCTCATGCAGCTTGGGGTAGGTTAGTTGCTTCGTTTGTCTTCTTCTGCTTTAGGGCCGTTGAAATTTTTGCATTTTTCTTAAATCAAAACAAGATTTCGTTTTTTTAGGGGTTCATCTGCAAGCAGCATTTTAGCATTTCAAATGCAATGCAACTTTTGTGCGACAGCTGCTGCCGCGTTGCATTCCACCATCAGTCGTCAACATGCGCACATTATGCCTTTTTTCTCCTAATGATTTTGTTGTTGTTTTGTTGTTGTTGTTCAAGTAGCGCATCGAATTTGTTGCGCTGGTAATGGCGTTCGTACTTTTGCCCACTTCCATGTCATTACCCAACCTGACCAACTTTTTTCCATCATGCGTCCGCGCGTTTTGCTGCGACCCCATTGGCCACACGTTGCCATTAGCCAAACTTAACGAAGCGTTAAATTGCGTAATTCACACGTTTGGAGCGCTCGCACATGGAAAATTAGATACGTGTGTACGCAGAGCGCACATAACTGTACTTTTATGACAAGTTGTATGGGAAAAAGGCACATGGAAAACCTAACGAAAGAGTTTTGTGCACATTAAAAAAGCGCTGTTAAAGCCATTAAATTAAGTGGTTTTAGAATTGCATTAAAGAATTTTTATTATTTTCATTAAAAGATATTTACTATAGGCATTTTCTTGAACTGAACGAAGTGGATTTTTAGTGTGTAGCTGTAAATTAATGAGTGAAATTCTTGAAAAAAAAACAGTTGAAACATTATTCAATGTTTTAGGTATTGAGTAATTAATTTTAGGCAAAGAAATTAGTTTTGCCAAACTTAACGAAAGTTTTTCGTTAAGTGAGTCAAGATAAGAAAGGCATGTCAATGTACATAAGCCATCTAAGTGCTAGAAAATAAGATCTAACTGCGTATTATAAGATTTTAGGGCATCGATTACTTAGTTTTGAAGCATTTTGATAAACTTGACGAAAGAGTTTTATGTTTTTTAAATAATAATATATAGTTATATTATTATATATATTTATATTATATGTGCTTGAAATTTTCTAGCGAGATTATTTTCTAAGAAAACTCGCTGTCTTCTGTTTTGTTTTTTAATATTTGTAATATTTGTTTATACTTTTCAATGTATTAAATGGATGTTATTGAACTTAACGAAAAATTTTCACAATGAAGAAACTTTAGTAATAATAAAATAATAGAAAGAGTCAGGTAAGATTTGCACCTCTTTCATGACTTGAAAGATCTGACTAGTAAAATCTGAGTAAAAAGGTTCTTCTTGTAGCTTTCTTCTAACTTTCCACAAATTTTCTAAGTAGAAAATCTTTAATAAATAAGACACTTTGTTATACTGGAAACTATCTTAAAAGGTTTTTGCCGTAACGTGAAAACTAGATTGAGAAATATGATCGTTTTTCAGGAGTGAACTGGCAAAAAATCACCGAAAAGTTTAAAAACCAAAGAAGAGAAAGAGGAAAAAATGCGTTTCATGTGCTATTCAAAACGTAGGTACTTCGTTTTTAACAATCAATGGACCCATTGAACAACATTCGGACCCATTGAAAGCGAAACCAAAGTCATTTGTGGCAGCGTTAATTTGAAAACCCTCGTGTCTCTGTTAGAAGAGTCGCCCATATTTTCTGTCACAGTTCAGCAGATGAGAGGACTTCCACTTCTTTAATGACTTGGATGGCCTGGCTTAAGTAGACTCTAAGTAAGTCATTTTCTCTGCCACAGTTCAGCTAATAAGAAGCTTGCTTGTTAAGACTTTTACTTCTTAATGACTTGAATCAGTTAGCATTAGAGATTCATTCACTGCTGAGATTCATTTACATTGACCGGAGTTGACTCTCCACAAACTTGCAGGAAGTATATATCCATTCTCGGTAGTAGGTTAGGCAAAGGTAGACCTTTAGACCCTAAGTTAGGTCCTTAGTGGTCCCAGTTAGAACTACTTGGTGTTGCAGATGGACGTAAAAGAGATCGGTGAAAATATGAAAGTTCCCAGCAAAATTCAACAGTGACCTAATGTCATGTTTGGGTACCTCCTCGAACCCAGAGAAGAACGAGGCTCCTAAGGGGGCAAGGCGCAGTTTTGAAACAGCAGCACAGGAGCAAGGAATGTGTCCCAGGATTTTTTTTGCACCATTTCTTTGTATTTTCTGCATTTATTCGACTCAGTGATTCCCTAACTGAACTACTAACCTGAAGTAAAACTTTTAATAAACACATTTTTTTCATAAGTATCCATTAAGTCTCAGAACTTTAAAACAGAAAAGATTTTTTAGTTAAAACAAATTTTCGAGAGATTATGATCCATGATTCTGGTCCTATTGACCCCATAGAAATGTTTCATTAAAAAAAATAAATCAATTTTAGTTTAGTTTAGTTTAGTTAGACATCATTTTAGGTTAAGTTAGGTAAGGTGGCTATTTCTGAATGAGACACTCTGAGGCCTATTTGGTCCATAATGATTCCACAATTCGAACCATTAAAAATGCGTATGCAACACTGTTGTTCACAATTCATATTCTCATTTAAACTAAGAGAACTTTTTAAGTTCAGTTTTAAGTCCAAGAATTTATATATAATTTTTTAAAAACTTCCAGATGCTACTAGAACTTTTTTCTCTCCTAAAACTTTACGGTGACAGTTTAAAAGAAACACGTTGAAATTTAAACTAAGTTAGCTTCCACTAATTCATTCAACAATTAAGTTCCATAACTGAAATTTACGCGCCAGCTGCAAAACTGCTTTTCAAATATCAAGAAAAAACCTCGAGCCGATTGAAAAAAATCGCTCTCCCAACAAACAAACAAATTGAACGCTTTAGAATCTTCAAAAAAAAAAACTTGGGGTCTACTGTCCAAAGACACACAATACCAGCCACACAAAAAAGTGCTGCAGACCGATTTGTGTCTGGCGCATTGTTTGTGCCGAAATGTGAGCTGCATTTCTTAGCAGCACAGAGTTAACAAAATATTTGAATTTCCATTTCAAAAGCTTAGCGCTCTTTCAGAAAAATATCCGGTTGAGCCAAAAAATATCAGATAAACAAAACGACCGAAACTCCAAAAAACCAGTCATTTCCTTTACTTCCCTATGAGCAACAACGCAAAACAGACAAAGGCTGAATGCGTTGTCTGTGCGCATGCGCGAAGTACTCCTTTTTTTTGGTCAGAGATTCTATATAAAAAATTGCAAGTATGCTCGATTGCAATGTGGGGAAGCTAAAATAGTCAACTTTAGCACAACTTCTATAATTTTTAGAAGTTTTCTGATTAGTTTTCAATGACATCTTTAAGCGGCAACTATGGCCAGTCGTTAATGAGTTAATTTCAACTATTTACAACAACAAAATCACCCTGTCTTCAGTGGTGTTTGCGTGCCTATTGCATTCACTGCTTGTCTTGGTTGACGTTGAATTTTTGCGCAGCATCTGCGGTTAGACATCAATGGGTTAATTTGAACTACACTTACATAATCAACATTTCATTAGTGGCCTTTGCGTTCCTCTTGGGCTCACTGTCTGTCTTTGTAGTTATTGAATTTTTGCCCATTTGACGCTGGTCAGTGGTTTACCTTCCGACTGCTGCAGTTCCCTTCGCTCTGACTGCATTCCTACCAGCTCCTCCTCAGTCTATCTGCAGCCTCCCGTTCGCCTCTGCCCCACACCACCACCGCCGCTGCCCTTCGCCTGTGCATTTCCACCGACTGGTCTGTCGCGTTCGCCGCTTGTTGCATTGCTGGTGCCATTCTTTGTTGTTCTGGCAGCTACTCGCCCCACTCGTTCATCTTGCTTTGAGTTCGACAACTGGTTTGGCGGCCGTGCATTCATGCAGTCATCTAGTCAGCCGTTGCCATATTTCAGCGACGCATCTTTAGGTTTGTAGGTCCATAGAACGGCGGTTTTTTGTTGTGTTTGCTTTTGCAAAAATTCCTATTTATGGCTTTGTATCCTCGCGTCCCTTTTTTCGTTATCTCTGGCGAGCTGTATTTTTGTTTTTGTCGCTGGTTGCCGCTCAATTTTGGTTTTTCTCGATTTTTTTCTCCTTCTTGCAGCAGTTTCACCGGTTTTTGTGTTGTTGTGTTTATTTTGAGAGACTATTTTTTGCATTTAAGCCGGCTGCTTAATTTGCCGTACGGTTTTGCAACTGCAGGCAGTGCTTTTAGCAAACTGGTTTTACAGTTTGCTGGGGTGATGCCGTTTTCTTTCGCTGGCTTCTGCTTGCGGATTCTAGCTGAAGGCTTTGCCGCATTATTTTCTTGCTTATATTGTTTTAAATACTTGCATCTATTTCGAATGAGATTATTATTTTGATAAAAATCTTGAGTTTATTTCAAAACCTTTACTGGGCAACATGTTTCAGCAACATTTAATGCTACAAAACTCGAAAAGAATTATTTGAATAGTGATCGAGTGGAATAAAGTAGAGTAGACTAGACTCAGACTAGACTAGACTAGACTAGACTAGACTAGACTAGACTAGACTAGACTAGACTAGACTAGACTAGACTAGACTAGACTAGACTAGACTAGACTAGACTAGACTACACTAGACTAGACTAGACTACACTAGACTAGACTAGACTGATGAGACACCTTGCCCTATATGGTCCAATGTGAAACCATAAACTCCACCCTTTGAAATTTTTGTTCAACATGTGTTGGTTTTAAAACGGGAACCTATTAACCTTTTTCTGCCCTGTACATTGAGTCATGTTTCGCTTCAATACTTTCATGTCAATCGCAACATGTTGCTGTATATTTTAAGTGCTTTTTCGAATGTTTTTTAACAAAAAATTTTACCTTTTACCTGGACATTTTCCTACAGAAATGCACCTACAGGTAATGTGGCTGACAAAGTTATTAACATGGAATCATGTTTCTTTTCAATAAACTTATAATCCTCGCAACATGTTTCTGTAATGTGTCTAGTTCTTTTTTAAAGTTTTTTAACAAACAATTTAATGCTTTTCGTTCTTTGATGTTCATTTATCTGTACCTATATGATTATTATTATTATATATCATTATTTTGCTCACAGATAATGTGGTTAATTGCCTGAGAGGAACATTAAGAATCACGTTTTTTTTCAATAAGTTCAATAAATTGTTTTGCTACTCATTTTCTTCGATCCAAATATCTCATCACATCTCATAAAATCTGCAATAAATCACAAACCATACACACATTCGAATTCATTCATTTAAATTCATCATATTGCAACATGTGTACTGCTGCAACATTCTTCATTTGCTTCTAGACACTCAGTCATATTGCAACTGTTGTGCTACTGCTGTCTATTGTCGTTGTTAGCTATCGTCATTTTTAACTATTAATGTATGTTTGCATCTTCATTCTGCATTGCTGCTGCTTTCATAATATTCCTTTATTTGTCAACGACACAATGAAACGATTGCATCAGCAACTTTTCGCCCTCCCACTGTTGCCAAGTTTGCTACTGGCATTGCTGCAATTTCTTTTTATGTCATTCTATGTTAGCCACTGGCGTTTTGTCATTCTTCTTTTCTATTCATTTCTGTCTTTTTTCCGTCATTTTTTTTTTTTTTGCAAACGTTTCTCTTTGTGTTCGGCGAAATAGTTTGAAAAAAAAAATTGTTAAAAACAAAGAAACACGTTGCAATTATTTCGTTTTTTTTTTGTTGGTGCTGTTATATTGTTGTCATTACGTTAATTTGTTGCCGTTTTCTAGCTTAGTGGTTGTTGTCGCTGTCAGATTCGTTGTTACTGTATTTGTCAGTTGCGCTTATTGCTGTAAGCTAGAAAATAAAAACACGAAGAAAGCACAAAACGGAAAAAGTGTTGTTAACGCTTTAAATCTAACGTTTCTTACGCCACAAAAAAAAAAACCGCGTGCGCGCACTAAGCGGAAGAAAGATGGCGAGGGGACGGTCGGCTGAGAGGGCGCTTGATGAACGCTAATATGACAGAATGTAATTTTAGCGGTTGTAGCTGTAGACAAGTTGTTTAGCAAGCAAGAATGTTAGCGATGTAACTGTTTTGTGTGCTTTGTGTGCTAATTGGAATGAAGAAGCGAACAGAAGGGTCGAGCGAGCAGAGGTAGAGGAAAGCAGGCAAAAGAGAGAACGTCAAACGGAACGTTGGCAAATTATGAAATTTTTTATATTATTATTAGATTTTTCTTGCCTGCAAATGAAACATTTATATGTTGCGGCAACATGTTGCCAACTGAAATGTTGCGGAAAGAATTTTCAATGGAATTTAAGTGCTGATAAATCCATAAATCCATAAACACACAAGATAAAACAAAATAAAATAAATTATAATAAAATATAATAAAAAAATTAAAAATAAAAAATAATAAAAAAAATTAAATTAAACCAAAATAAAATAGATTAAATAAAAAATAGAAAAATAAAATAAAAAAAAATTAAATGAAATTAAAAAAAATAAAATAAAATAAAATAAAATAAATAAATAAATAAAATCAAATCGAATTAAATATGAAATAAAATAAAATAAAATAAAATAAAATAAAATAAAATAAAATAAAATAAAATAAAATAAAATAAAATAAAATACAATATAATAAAATGCAGTAAAATAAAATAAAGAGAATTCAAAGTAAAATTAAAATTAAATTAAAAAATAAAATAAATTAAAAAAATAAAATAAAATAAAATAAAATAAAATAAAAATAAAATAAAATAAAACAAAATATAATAAAATAAAATAAAACAAAATAAAATAAAGAACATTGAAAGTAGAGATAACTCTGAAAAAACCACAAATTAAAAAGCTCTAAACGTAGCCTTTTAATGTTAAACATATTGTTGTTGTTGTGTTTTACGTTGAGAAAACCCAGATGCCGTAGTAAATCATTAGTTGTCACGCACACACGCGCCTCCTCTCATCTGCATTCAGAGTGAAATGAGCACATTTGTGCAACCACCAACAACAGTAACAAAAAAAATTAAACATAACTTTGCCAATGTGCAGCGGTGTGTGTAAGCAATGCATGAGCGCAGACTTTAATGCAAGTAAAATAAAAGGAGAGATTGCTTGACAAATGCCAGAGGACAAAGCAACATTGGCTGAAGAGAGAATACAAGAAAAAAAAATCGATTGACGTATGCGAAACAAAGCAAGTAAAAGCATTAAAGTCGAACTTGACGGACTTTTTGATATCAATTATTAAACAATTTTTTCACTCTCCAATTTAAAGATTTAGAGAGCAATAACTCACCTCAATCACTCTCTCATCTCTCTCAATCACCTCTCACTTCAATCTCCAAATTGGTTCAAGAGTTATTGTATCTGTCAACCGTTTAATAGACGAACGGAGGAATGGTCGTATGAAAATTTAGAAAGACGAACATTTCTCGATACATTTCTCTGGTGTACTCGAACGAAAATACTTACATAAACTTTTCTCTTACCGGCTTCTGGACGTTAGTGATCTCCTATACGTCCGATCTCAGAGCTAACATCTCAACAACAAACAAACGGCAATCACCATCGGATCTCTTACCTTCTTCTGAACGTTACTGATCTCCTATAAATCTGTGTCTTCAAACATCAGCATTGAGTACCAACAAATAAACGACAAACATCATCACATCTGCAGTAACAATTGCCGCAGAAATTTTCTAACCTCATTTATTATTGTTGTAATTCTTCATGTACAATATTTTCTTCTACTATGTACTTCCCCACATGACGTTGTTGTTTATTGTTGCTTGACGATTTTCCACGCAGTTAAATTTTCATTTGAGTCGAAATCGTTGTGACATGACTTTGTCGGCATTTATTGCTTGTTGTTGTTTTTGTTGTAACATGCTGCAAGTTTCAACGATGCGTGTATTTGACTGGTTCATCATATTTCGCCCTAAATGGAAGGAAAGTAAAGAAGGAAATGCGACGTAAAAGAGCGGTAGTAAGAAATTTGGTTAGGAAGGAAGGCAGAGCATAAAAACAAGGCAGCCAAAAAATAAAGAATAAAATGACCACAAAGCAACTAAAGGAAATTTTAGGCGACCAAAATGTGAAATTTATTATTTTTGGCAGCGAAGAAGTGAAGAGAAATTTAAACTCATTTTGGAGAAAAACTGATTTACATGGCAAACCATAACCTCACTCACAGCTAAACATGGCAAACCATAACTTCACTGAAGTGCAATTGAAAGTAACTACAGTATCATGTAAAAATTGTTTTGCTTTCTAGCATATTTTTCATTTCACTACAAACAACTTATGCGCATTTCACTTCGCTTAAGGCATAAGGAGTGTGCCCAGAAAAAAACCACATCCTGTCTTACATGAGGCGCCCTCTGCCTTCGCCTACGGTAGCTTCTCTTCCCCCTCGGTCTTTGCTGCACCTGCCTGTTGTGCTAGTCGAGCACTTGCTACGTGTTTCCTCGACTTGTTGTCAGTTCACTTTAGCCACCATTGTCTTAACTGTTTGCTAACACTTTTAAAATTCAATTTGTCCTGCGACTTTGGCTCAGCCTAATCGCAGCTTATGCTCTGCCCGCAGCTTGTTTGCATATTAAATTTATTGTGTTGCCATCTTGGCTTTTAGGCTTCTTATACGGGACTTAAAAAGTGTTAATTTTGAATTTGATGTTGAAGAAAATTAAAATAAACCCACCAACAATATTTAAGCTCTCAAACTGAAAGGAATCTTTTTAATTTTGCTCTCCAAATCCCCATAGAACTTAGCTGCCAATAATTTTCCGCAACATTTCCTGCCACATTAACTCTGTTACTCATTGATTTCGCAGTAATCCCTTAGCAGCCCACACAAGTGTCTTAAATTGCCCTTCTTGGAGGTGTTCCCTTCATTTATATTTAGTTAATTTAATTTACCCACTGCGCCAAGGAAGTCAGCTCAATTTATATTTGCTTAATGTTTTACTTTTTCTTATAAGCAAAACAACAAAAATAGACAACTTTCATTCGACCAAAGTCCACAGGGACTTGTGTCCCTTTTTAAGTCAACCGAACTCATGCGCCGCTACAAAACGTTATGATTCAACCTTCATCTTTTTCATGAATTTCGATTTTCCGGCATTGACACTGCACACCGGCTGGCCACACTTGCCAGTACATAAAGAACAACAACAATATATGTACTTATACGACTTGTGCCACGTGCAACGTGAGACATAAACTTTCTCTCGGGTGTGATTACTTTAATGGCTCCTAAATACACATTATTTGTTTTTGTTCGTGTCGTTTTTTTTTGCCTTAAATGCTGAGAAAAGTGTGTGCACCTTTGGACTTATTTTAAAAGCCATTTATTTGATTGGTGATTACCGTTAAACAGTGCTGCCAGTGACATATTAAGTAGCAATACTTGGTTTTCGTCAGTAAATTATTTGGCTGCTTATGGGTGGTTTTTAAAGATGTTTCTGGACGCTTCAAAAGTTTCATAATATTCTTAAATCAGTTGACCTAAAGAATCAGAAACGTTTGTGGTCCATACGACAACTTTTTTATTTTAAACATTTACATATTTTTTACAAAATAGAAACAAAATTTGCCTATAAAATGCAATTTCTAAAATTAATTACAGTGCAGTTTTATATATATTTTTTTAAAATATATTTTTTATATAAAAGTTTTTTATAACGTTAGCACAATGAGAGTATTTTCCTACTTTTTTATAAAACATATTTATATTTAAAGAAAATATATTTAAAAATGGTTAAAAAATTAAAAAAAAATGTTATTGAAAAACTTCTTTAATTTTGTTTTAATTGTTAATACTTTTTTATTTTCAATATTTGTATAATTTGTTCTATTTTTGTTATACAAGTTTTTTATAACATTAGAGCAATGACAGTATTTTCGTATTTTTTTATTCAACATATTTATATTTAAAGAAAATAAATGTAAAAATGTTTTAAAAATTAAAAAAAAATGTTATTGAAAAACTTCTTTAATTTTTTTTTTTAATTTTTAATACTTTTTGTTTTCAATATTTGTATAATTTGTTTTATTTTCGTTATAAAAGTTTTTTATAACATTAGCGCAATGACAATATTTTAATATTTTTTTATTCAACATATTTATATTTAAAGAAAATATATTTATAAATGTTTTAAAAACTAAAAAAAAATTTTATTGAAAAACTTGTTTAATTTTTTACTTTAATTTTTTTTACTTTTTTTTGTTTTACTTTTTAATCTTTAACATTTGTATATTTTGTTACAGAAAAAACATAGTTCCTATAAAAAACAATTTGTATACAATATGTTTTTTGTGCAAATGTATCTAAAGTTTTTTTTAACATTTTTCAGTTTTTTTGTTGTTGTATTTTTCACTACTACTACTAACTACAAATTTTTTGTAATATTTGTATTGTAGTTAGAAAAATTATTTTCATTGAACAAAACGATTTGTTTATAGGAGAAAATATTGTTTTTCTAGAAAAAAATAATTTCATTTTTAATACTTTTTATTTTCAATATTTTAATATTTTTATGGAAAAGAAATATTTCCCACAAAAAACGTATTTATAAAAAACTATTTTTCTGTGCAAAAATTTTTTATAATCGCTTTTACAAACATATTTTTTATACAAAAGTTTTCAGTTTTTGTTAAATTTTTATATTTTTTCTACAATTTGTTTTATATTTGTATTGCAGATAGTAAAATATTTTTTATTGAACCATTGATTTTTTATAAGAAAACATTTTGTTGTAAAAGAAAAATATTGTGTTTTTATAAAAAAAAAATTTTTGATAAGGAAAAAGAATGTTTATAGTAAAACAAAATGTATTTTTTTTAAATATCTAAAAAGTTCAATTGAAAAAAAATTATTATAAATGTTTAAATATATTTTTACAGAATTTGGTTAAAAAAAATGTATTTATTGCTAGGGAAAAATATTTTTTCATAAACATTTATTATAGAGCAAAATATGTTTTTAAAGGGAGAAATATTTGTATACGAAAAAAAAAATTATTCTATAGGAATTTTTATTCCAAAACAATTATTAGAAATAGTTTGTTTATAGGAATGAATTTCCGCTCACAATTTTATAATTGTTTTACCTTTTTTATCCAATCCAACTCTTTCGACTCTCTCTCTAACTCCTGTCTATTTTTTATCTTTGCAGGTGAGTAAAGAGCCACAAGCAACGCAACATACAAAGTCCACAGAAAATTATGTAATTAAAAAAGCTGCAGTCACGAATAGACGGCAGCCACGCGCCATGGCGCAGGCATAATGAGCCCCAAATCAAGGTCAACCATTTTAAATACTCAGTTCAGCTCGTTTTCAGCATATACATAAATATGTATTTTACTTATTTACTTAGCCTCAAGCAACGCTCAAGTCGATCGAGTTGTAAATGTGTTGACAAATTTTTGCCAGTCTTTTTCAAATTGTTTTAACAATATATTTATTTTTTTGGTTTATGTTTTCTGTAAACATAAACCATTTCATAGCGACGGCCTTAACCCGAATAACACAAATCAACCGCTGACATAACAACACGTCCACGAATGCAGAACCCTGACTTCCGGTTCTTGAATTGAATTTAATTTTTACGAAATTACCTACCAACATTTTGTATGAATATATTTTCTGGGCCTGTTGATTTGGGGACAAAGCCCATTTTAATTGCACTATTAGTATCGCTGCGTTATCGCCGACTCGCCAAAATACAAATTCAAACTAGTTTCGTTTTGAGCGCCGTTTGACTGCTGTCGCACGCTTATTGGTTGTTGGCTTTGTGCGGTGCCATTACCAGGTTTAATTGCTGGTGCTGCCTTGTTTTGTTTTTTGAAAATTGTCATTTAATCGCATTTAGAGCGGCTAATTGGCCTGCAACTGCAGCGGATGTGAGTGCCACTTTTTGTCGTTTTGTTGCCCGCTTACGGTCCACTGTGTTGCACTGCGTGTTTTTTGTTGCTGTCGCCATGACAACACGATTTTCATTATTATTGCTGTAATTATATGCATTCAGCTTGACTGCAATTCACATTTTTTACTTCCTCTTGCGGTCGCATTTAAGGAAATATTATTGCCCTCATTAGGCTCTAGCCTCAGCATCGACAGTGTGTCACAAAAGTGAGCGCCTAACAACACCTTGGAACAATGTATTCTTGATAAGTTTAACTTCAAAGAGTGCAGGGAAGATATTTGAGACTTTGCAGATCAGTTTTATTCATTAACTTTCAGACCTTTAAGCAACTCGTTTCATATGAGTAAAGTTTTTACTAATTTTTGAAATGAAAACTTTCAATTTCAGCATCTGTAAACTCAGTTTAAATTGCACAAAGAACTAACAGTCTTTTACTTCAAAACATGTATACATAGGGAAAACACTTGAGCCCCAACTCTGAATATCTGCTCAGAGTACATAAAATATTCATACAATACAGATACATTTTTTTGGTAATTTCCTGAAGCCAAATAACTACGAAACTCGACTTCAAAAACTATGTAAATTTTAATATTCTATAAACATATACAACTTTATGTTAGAATAGAATTTAATGGGGTTTGTTGCAATGAGACCAGAAGAGGTCTATTGTGAAAAAAAAAGACAGTTAATGTTAGGTATAGTAAGATAAAAATTCCATTGGTTTTGCATGAAACTGAGGACTTTATTTAGCACAGTTAGAATGATACCATTTGGATCAAATATGCACTGCTTTGTTTGAGAGTTTGTTGCCTTTTTGAAGTTAAGTAGTTCCATAGAAATCATTCACAGAAACTTTTTGCCATTTTGAAGGTAAATAATTTCATAGACATCACTCCTGGAAATCCTTGTCCTGGGACAGTCAATTTTCGTAAGCTTCTCTTGCAAATTTTTCACCAACAAAATCATGCGTCATGGACAAGAATAAGTGGTGATTACTTGAAACCAGGTCCGTACTAAAAGATGGATTCATAAGAATTTTCCAACCAAGTTCCCAAAGCTTCGGGCGAGTCACCATCGATGTGAGGCCACACACATCGTTTTCCTGATGGAACACAATTCCTCTCTTATTGAACGAAGTTGGCTACACTTCCAGCGATTGCTTCCTTTAGACAGTCCAATTGTTGACAGCCTGCCCACCTGATCAAAGAAACTTAAAAACTTCCCTGGCTGTCAATCCTGGCTTGACCATCGTTTGTGTCTTCTTACAGCAGTTTTCGTTTGACGTTGTCGTAAGTTATTCACTTTTCATCATCAGTCATCATTAGTTTACAAATGGATCGAATTTTAGGCAATTCAGTAGCAATTTGGTCCATGAGATTTTTGCCGTAATTCATTTGGCATCGATACACTGAGCTTCTTTTGCATTCAGCCCTTTTCAAGGTGTTCCAAACGATTTTTTGTTCCATATTAAAAGTGGGACTCGATGATTTTATGGAGAAGGTGGTGTATTTTTGATATCAAAAATTATCGGAACGGAAATTATTGATTTTTATTAATTTAATTTATTGAATTTATTGAATTTCATTAAATTTGTTTTTATTTAATTAAATTTATTTAATTTAATTTATTTTATTCAATTTAATTCAATTTAATTTATTTTATTTATTTTATTATTTTATTTTATTTTATTTATTTTATTTATTTTATTTATTTTATTTTATTTTATTTTATTTTATTTTATTTATTTTATTATTTTATTTATTTTATTTATTTTATTTATTTTATTTATTTTATTTATTTTATTTATTTTATTTATTTTATTTATTTATTTATTTTATTTATTTTATTTATTTTATTTATTTTTATTTTATTTATTTTATTTTATTTTATTTATTTTATTTATTTTAATTATTTTATTTATTTATTTATTTTATTTATTTTATTTATTTTATTTATTTTATTTATTTTATTTATTTTATTTATTTTATTTATTTTATTTATTTTATTTATTTTATTTATTTTATTTATTTCATTTATTTTATTTATTTTATTTTATTTTATTTTATTTTATTTTATTTATTTTATTTCATTTCATTTCATTTCATTTCATTTTATTTTATGTTTTATTTTATTAATTTTAAAACATTCAATTTTTCTTTAATTTTTTTAATAAATTTCTTTCAACTTCCATACAACTAGAATTTCTAATTGCCATGTCGCTTTTGATATATTATCGTTCTCTCGCTATTAATTCGACATTAAGTGGTGCTGTCAAATTTGCATTATTTTTTATGTAATCAATTAAAATTGAACAAAAACTTTGAATGCGTAACCTGAAAATTATTTTGTTGACGCTGTCAAGTTTTCTTGGAGCTAATTAAAATGTGGCCAAACAGGAAATAATGCTGAGTAATTATCTAAAAAAAAAACAGACTGTGCTAAGCAAATTGTTGTGTTACTGGCACACTTGAAACTATTGCACGTTTATCGAAAGTTGCCAACGCAACACATTCAAATTCAAATACTAACAAAACTGTACAACTATAAATCACGAGAAGGCTTTTAAACACCAAGGCAGACAATTGACAAATCAACTCGGCAGCTAAACTGACTTGGGCCCAAAACAGGTCTTTCTATAAGATTTCTAATTAGTTGTAATCTCTGGTTCGACCGGCAAGTTTGACTGGCTGGCTGTGAATTTTCCATAGCTTCAACTTCCGCATCGATTCGATTTACAACAAGTTGGGGTTTTTAGTGTTTCACACATTTCCCGCCGCAAACAGATCAGCCAGCAATGAATGCAAACCGCGCAAAAGCTGCCAATGCGCTGACACGACTTGAAAAAGTCGGTTTCGAAATTGTATTGAAAATGCGTTCGAGCGCTGTGTCCAACGCTTCGTGCCTGTACGGACAGATTACGAGCTGCGATGAGTGTACAAGGCAGAGATCACGTAAGCGTGAGGCGGGGCAGCTCAGCGCCGGCTCTGCGGCGCTTCCGAAAATCGTGTTTGTGTGCACTTTTGGTTGTTTTCTATTTCGGTTGTTTTCGCTACTTTTATTTACATTTTCGCTGGTTGTTTTTTGTAAAGGTTCTTTGAAATAAAGAGCTGTATTTTTGCCTGTTGGCTGTTAATGCCAGCAGCGGAACAGTGCCTGCACGCAGATAACGTGCCAGCAAAAGTCTACGGTGCGATAAGCGCGACAGGCGGCATGTAGTGATTTATGTTAAAGTTATTTATATGTGATTTGAAAAGATTTTCGCATATTTTTGCAAAATAATCACAATATTAGAATTGTGACTGGCCGACTGTATTCAAGTAAAGTATTGCATTTAGTATTTTTGGCAGCACTGTACCCGCACTGTCAGAGCAGCAGGTACAAAGTCTATCATAGTTCAGGCAGCGGTGTTATCAGCTTTGAAATGTCGAAAGCAACGAGGTGTTGGAATGCTTGATGTGAACAGTCTAAACAACAGAAATATTTTGACTTTGACTAAATATACAAGGTGCGTCCCAAAGTAAACAGGACTTTTGCAATAGGGACGTTTCTGGTGGCGCCATCTATGTGTGAGGACATGCGTTGGAAAGGTACATCTTTCATTCACATACTGTCTAAATTTCATGACATTTGGTCTAGTAGACGCCGAAATATCCCGCTCAATGTGACAGTATGTTTTTAACTTTGGTACGAGAATGTCGATCGAACAAAGAGCTAATATTAAGTTCTGTTTTAAACTTGGTAAAACTTTTACCGAAACGTTTAAATTGTTAAAGCAAGTTTATGGTGATGATTGTTTATCCCGTGGCCGTGTTAATGAGTGGTTGAATCGATTCAAGAATGGTCGTGAAGACTTGAATGACGACGAACACGTCGGCCAGTCGAAATTTGTGATTACTGACGATGCCATCAAAACTGTGCGTGATTTTATCAAAATGCAGCCAAAATCATCATTGGAATTGATGGAAATGGAATTGAACATCTCCAAAACATCAATTGATCGCATTTTAACCGAACATTTGGGTCTCCGTAAAGTGTGTTCTCGCTTCATTCCGCACACTTTAACCGACGACCAAAAAGCGCAGAGAATTGAGCACGCAAAAGACATCGTTCGGGAAGCCAGACGTGATCCAAATTTATTGTTCAACATCGTAACCGGTGACGAAACGTGGTGCTTTCAATATGATCCTGAAACAAAGCGTCAAAGTGCCGAATAGAAGCACCCAGATGAGCCAAATCCGAAAAAAACCCGCCGTGAGAAGTCAAAAATCAAAACTCATCTCATTTGTTTCTACGATTCAAAGGGAATAATTCATCGAGAGTTTGTTCCACCGGGAAAAACAATTAACGCTTTGTTTTATGTTGAAGTTTTGAAGCGTTTGGTGCATCGCATTCGTCGTATTCGGCCAGAATATCGCGAGGAAGGAAGTTGGCGTTTATTGCATGATAATGCACCGGCTCACAGAGCCCTAGTTACGACCGATTATTTGACCAAAAATCGCATTTTTACCATCAATCATTCACCGTATTCGCCTGATATGGCTCCCTGTGACTTCTACTTATTCGGTCAGTTGCATTTGCCGATGAAAGGAAACCGTTATAAGGACGTTGAGGACATCCAAAAGGCTTGTACCAACATTCTGAAGGCGATGCCGGCCGATGACCTAAAACACTCATTCCAAATGCTTTTGGACCGTGCAAAACGTTGTATCGAAGCAGAAGGAAAGTATTTTGAATAAATAAAAAGAATTATACAAAAATAATCATCCGTTTTCTTTATTTTATAAAAGTCCTGTTTACTTTGGGTTGCACCTTGTATAAACAACTGGGCGGGCAACTTGACACGCCAAATGCTGTGAAAGAACCTCAGAGTGACTAATAAATGAGCTTTATGGTGTTTTCTACTAAATTTTAATGTAAGTTTAACCTATTGAGATCTAGTTTCTTGATGTGGTCACCGGAGAGTTAAGACTTTGCGATTGCTGTCCCTATTATGGAGGCAGTGTTGCCAGATACCTGAAATGACTTTCTCCTAAATCTTAAAAAAATACCGAAATTTCCTCGAAAAATCTAAAAAAAAATCTCCTAAAATTTCTTCATAATTTGCGTCACTTTAAAGGAACAAAACTTCTCATAAAAAATAAAAATATATACCTACTTATAATTTTTTTAATGCAGCCTTTTTTTATTCATTAACAAAACTTAACAAAAACAAAACATATGAATTAAACAAAAGTGTGAAATTTTTAGCGCGATTTCATTGTGACAGCAATAAGTGAGAACGAGATAGAACAACCTTACATTTTGTAAGCTTAAAAATTTTAACACAATATGGTGCTTTGACTATTAAAATAGTTGCCAAAATATGTGTTTTGTTGTAAGTGTTCCCAATACATCATACTTCGTTATCCAAAAATCTCCCAAAAATCTACCAAGGATCCGAAAACTCTCCTAACATAAAATATAAATCTCCTAAACTTTCTTGTAAACAATTCTTCCCCCTAAAATTTCTCCTAAAAGGCCAAGAATCTCCTAAATCTTGGAAGAAATCTCCTGATCTGGGAACACTATAACGAGATTAACCCATTGCTGCCTAATGGGTAAAAATTTACCCATGAAAATTTAAATTTATTTATTTATTTTATTTAATTTTAAAAAAATCAAAGACAAGTTCGTGGTAGAGAGATCTCAAAATCATTGATAGGGATGGTTGGGGTAAAGATGGAACTACCTTAGTCTAGTGGAGGTCATCCTAAAATTCCGCCATCTAGCTGTGGCGAAACGTAGTGGCCTTAGAACTTCGCAAAAATCTGCCTCCTAACTCACCTGTAAACAAGACAACTTTTGTTCACGTGTTTAGCTGATCACTTCAAAAAGTATGGAAAAAGCTGCCATTGCCGCCTAATGAGTAAAAAATACCCAATGAATATCTCAGCAACGAGCAGAGATAGAAAGCTGAAATTTGTTGTTTCTGATCATTTTGGGTCAATTCCAGGTCGTGTATGAAATTTTATCAAAATCGTATGGGCGGAACTTGTGCCCGGCTTTAATGGGTTAAGAAATGTTTGTGACGTGCACTCGCCTTCTATAACTCAACCTAACCTAAGATATTTTTGATGGCAAAATGATTTCTGAAATGACTTGAATAATCTCAAATTAGGTGTCTCACTTGAGACTTGGGATTTGTGGAGGTTCGAAATCACTGATCACACTCACATTAGTAGACACTTTACGCTCATGTAGGAAGTATTTTCCTTTCCTGATTACTTCTGGTCTGACAATGGACTGATCTGCTACCTGAATGTGTCTTTTTGGCACTTTGAAAGTATTGTTTCGATTTTGCAGAAGCTAAACATGGCATGAAAAATCTTTTGGAAAAAGCTGTAATCTTATTGCGCTAAGAAAGCGCAAACGGTGGCCAAGTCAGTATTGACAGCCAGAAAGGTTTTGTTGTGTGTTGGATAGCATTGGCAGGGCATCATCTACTTTCAGTTGCTACCCTACGGCCAAACTCTTAACTCGGACCTGGATCTGTCAACAATCTGACTGCCAGAAGGAAACAATCGTCCTACTTTGGTCTATAAAAGAGGAATTGTGTTCCATCAAACCATCGCCTAGCTACACACACGGATAGTGACTGGCCAGAAGCTGCGGGAAATTGTTGGAAAGATTCTTATGAATCCATCTTAAAGTCCGGACCTCGAACATTAAGTGATTGCGACCTCTTTCTCTCTATGGCGCAAGAGTTTAATTGTGAAAAATTTGCAAGAGAAGTTTAGGAAAATCTACTGTCTCAGGACTAGGATTTCTATGAGTTATTTCTATAGAATTATTTACCTTCAAAATGGCCACAAGTTATCGAACAAAGCAATGCATGTTTGACATAAATTGGATCATTCCAGCTATGCTTAACAAAGTCTTTAATTTCATGAAAATTTAATGGATTTCTGTTTACTAGTTACTAACTACTTGTAAAATAAAAATTTTTAAATTTATATGAGCTCGTCTTAATTCATTTGATGATAATATGGTTAATTCTAAGCTCTGTTTTACTTCAATTAACAAACAAAAATTTGTAACCCAAAGTTGAGTTTCCACGTTCCAACTTGACTTCACTGAAAGCTCAGTTTTAGTCGAACTATGTTTTACTTAGACTTGGCTTCATTCAAGTCTCAGCTTTACTCAAATTAACCAATACAAATGTTTTATCCAAACTTTACTCCAGTTAAATCGTTCATTGATTTAATCTACGAGAACCTTTGTTTTACACTATTTTCTTGTTTTCACTTGTCTTCACTCAAGGCTCAGTTTTACTCAAACTTATCACAATAATGGTGTTTTATCCCATTTTGTCTTCACTCAAGGCTCAGTTTTACTCAAACTAATCACAAAAATGGTGTTTTATCCCAACTTGTCTTCACTCAAAGCTCCCATTGATTCAATTTACAAAAAAATTCTGTTGTACCTCAACTGGACTTCACTTAAAGGTCACGTTTCCCCCCCCCCCAACTTGTCTTAATTCCCATAGTCCATTCATTCAATCTACAAACAAAATTATGTTTTACCTCAACTTGGCAACACTCAATTGACTCAATTGAAATTCATAAATTTATAATGAAATGTGCAAATTTGATTACCACACACTGCATTATTCTGAAAATGTCATGCATGAGTCAAATGAAAAAAAAGAAAAACACTCAAAAACTCCGCATGCCTCAACGATTTAGCAACAAACAACAACTTCTAAAAGCTGTCGCGCTTATTAATTTCACAAGTCAGCTGCATCGTCATTTACGCAGCGCCGCACAACGCACACCGTTCCGCACAAGTGTGCACAATATTACACAATAATCAAAACATTATTCATGCCGACATAGAAAAAACGAAACAACAACGCCACTGCGATTTCCGCCGCTAAAAAATGTAAATTTCCGTTTATTGCGCACAATTTGGCAGCACTGTTTGCAGCAATCATCATAAAATGTTTGCACACACACACACACACACACATTTGTCCAGTAGTTTTCGTATGCATAATTTTCAGTTTTGCCATTTACATTTTTATTCATATTTATTGTGAAAAGTGTCAACAATTTTCACACAGCACAGCTAAGCTGTCATGCAATATGAGTCGGAATTAGTCACTCAACTGTAGCGACACACACAAACACACATACTCTCACGTCTTTGGGCCTATTTACACAGTAACATAAAAGCCCGATGCCAATAAATCGTGCTGCGCATACAAATTGGCAGCAGCGTCTGTTAGGTGTCTATGAAATGGTAAAAATTTTGACTTTTGTCAAGCAATTTTAAGGTGTTGTTTGTTGTACTAAAACTTAAATTTAATTATTGTCATAAAGTAAGGAAATTGAAATATTAGAAAGAGCAGTGTGAATGGTAACTGTAGACTGAGGTGGCAACTATGATTAAAAGAAAGTTGCAGTGGCAACTCTAGACTGCCATAAGGTGTCACCTATGGTGGGAGAGGAACTTGAGTGGTAACTATAGCCAGGAGTACTTTTCTACAAAAGCCAGTAAGATGGAATTTGAGTGACTTTAATATTCGGGCAAATATCTATCTGACCTTGGAGCTCAAAATATGCCTTGAATGAGCCCAATCCGAGAGTAATGGCAGAATTTCATATTTACTTTAATAATGAGTCGATTAATATGTCTCTAAGTTGCATAGATTTTAAGAAAATTGGATAAATTTCACCAATGGCACTTTGGTTCACGGCACCTTCCTTCTTTCGTTTTGCTCTTACAGTGCTGCCAACTCTGTCTGCTTATGCAACTTGTTTACTTAACAGTTTTCCCAGTGCATCACAAACACACACACACACACACACACAGCACACCAACAGTGCCAAACATTTCGCGCGTGTGCCAAAAAAAAACATTTATTTCATTTCTTGTTGGCGTGATTCTTTTTGCGCATGCAACGTCACTCAGCTAAAGTCACTCAACGGTACATCAGCGGCACAAACTACCAACAGCCATTAGCGTATTTTTATAATGAACAGCTGCGATTTTTAGCTGCATGAAAAAATGGTCATTTCAGTGATTTGCATTGCGTTCTAATTGGCAGCGAGTTAGAGGCAAAGGGCAGTCAAAGTAATTTCGGCTTTTGAGTTTATTTTTATTGCAAGCAATAACAACATTCGGTTTATCTTGCATAAAGAAATGCAACCCTGTGCCTTTTGCTGTCATAAATTCTGCCTTTAAACTTTTGCTGATATCTTTGCTTATTGTTTCTTTTTTTTTAATTTGTGTCTTTTGAAAATGGTTACTATTTATTTCTTTACTAAAAAAAAAAAATTCCCTTCTTTTACTTTGTCATCTTCAATGTCGCATTTCGCTCTTACTACAATTCGTCTTTAATTAGGCACCATTGTTGCCAGTAATGTTGTCAACAATCAAATGGAAAATGTAAACAATTTATGCTGTCTGAATGTCAGGCAAAAATAATTTCATTAATTTATGAAAAACTGCAAAGATGTGATGCAGTTATTTGTATTGTAAGAAACTCAAAGAGAATAAATATGATTTCTTATTCAACTCAATGTGTGTAAATAATTTGATTATAATGTCTTTGTTATTGTAAAAGTGTTGTGAAATAATCAAAGCTCTACGATGATGCGTCATGATTTGTTAATTAGGTTCGGTCAACAATGAATCAAATGCGCATACAGGTTTAGATTTTTGATTATTCGGAGCATTTTCGAGCAATGAAGAATTTTTCCTTTGATTTGGTAGTTGAATAGTTTTTGAAGAGTCCAATCTCCACTACAATCCTATGGGTAATGTCTATTTTCAATGACCATCAATTAGTTGAGATTTCTTTTTTTGATTTGTTGGCTAAATAATTCTTTAAGGATCCAATCTCCATTAATCTTAGTTTTAGTTATGACTCAGATTTAGATTCAGGTTATTCAAAGCTAAGCTTTATCAACAATAATCCATGCTGATGTTGACAATTTCTGGAAGCCAGCTCGTTATTCTACTATACAAGCTTTTGATATTGACATTTTCTAGTTAAAAATAATGACTCAGATACAGATTCAGAGTGAAATTTTTTCTAGCTAGGCTTTGTTTATTCTAAGGCTGGGGTTAGTCATGTTTGATAGATTTGGAGACTGTTTTCTAATCATATCTATAGAAGTTGTATGGGTAAGACATAGAAAGATAAGACATAGAAAGGAAGACTCATTAGGTAACTTCTTCTTTGACTATCTAGAAGATTTAACCCATTCACAGTCAACTTGATTTTTTTCGAAGCTGAAACTGGTTTCGTGAGTAATGGAATCTGACTCCAACTAACTGTGGTTTCCATGTCCTACCTACTTATCTCCCTGGACTTAATCAAAAATATGTTATGCTCCGATTAGTGTTCAAGAGGTTCAATCAATTGTCAGACAAATATGTAAGTGATGATTATTTTACTAAGAGATTCGAACTTTCTTGTCAAAAGATTAGCTTATTTTAAATTCTTTAAGTTTTGGTGTTCCATTCTCTTTTTTGTTTATTTATATTATTTCAATCAGTGTTCAATTATTGTTCAAGAGGTTCAATCAATTGTTAGACAAATAAGTGATGATTATTTTACTAAGAGATTCGAACTTTCTAGCCATAAGGTTAGCTTATTTTAAAGTCCTTAAGTTTTGGTGTTTAATTCTCTTTTTGCTTTTGTTTATTTTAGTCAGACCTAAGACAGCAATGCATGATTTTTAGCGTAAGATTGAATATTTCACTTTTATTGGGATCCTGTAGATCAGTTCAAACAAAAAGATGTTAGATACTAATACATAACTTTTAGAGAAAAATCATATACGTCATTGTGTTCTGTCCACCAAAGATTTTAAAATATTTTTCAAAATATTTCACTTTCTTGACACTAGAAATTGCAGTCTTTTTTTTCCATACCTACATAGACTACATATCAAATTCGCTGATATCTCGAAAAGTACACATCGGATTTGGCTAAATTTTTACAAAATAATTTTGAAAAAATTATAAAATTTTTCAGTATAAAAATATAAATATATACTAAACTAAACTATAATAAATACTAAAGAAACTATAAATACTGAAAAATGAAAAACCGTCAACATGACCGCAATGGTCTTTCTAGTTTCAAAGAACATCTTACGATCTTAAGGGGGTCAATACGTGTAAACGGTATATTTTTGGAATGGCGCATACGCCGGAAAAAATTAATGCAATGTACAATTTGTTTTTCATTCTTTTATTAAAAGGTAGCAGTGCAAAAAAAAACATTTTTTTTTGGCGTGCTCAAAATGGCGGCTGTGGTGGGGGTCCAACGTTGGGCCCAAATTCTAGTAGAAGTTGTGCCGGCACCCCAAAAATCATCTGAAAAAATATTGCTATTAGTTATTATGTGAAAATATATGTACCTTCTAAAGTAACTAAAAAAAAAAATATTTTCTCAAAAATACAAAAATTCGCTCCAACCGAAACCAATTACCTTTTTTTCTTAATTTCCCGAAAATGGCGCCGCGGATTTCGCCAAAAACAATGACATTTTTAGTTACTTTAGAAGTTCTATGTTTCAAAAAATTGCTGCCCAAATTTTAGATCAGTGGGACTAAAACTTGCCGAGATATTCTACTTCCATAATCAAAAACCAGTGTTTCGAAATAATTCGGTTTAAACTTTGCGCATCAATAAAGCGCTGCTGCAGGGGAACGGGTCATCAGAATTAAAAACCACTTGAGGGGGATATTCTTAAGACCCCCTGGAGTCCATTTTTGAAAATTTTGTAAATTTACACGTATTGACCCCCTTAATGCTTAACCCTTAACATTAATGTTTGTCAATTTAAATACCATTGAAAAATTGTTTAGTACAACTTTTTGATAAAAGCTAATTCACAATTGTGCTTTCAGGTTTCAAAAAAAAAATTTATTTATTTCATTTCATTAAATTTTTTATTGTATAACCCGAAACACATTAAAAATCAATTTAAGTAAAATTTCACAACTCACACTCAACCACCCAAATGTCCACTAAGTGCTACCGAATTTTGCTTAAAAGTTCAATTCCATTGAAAAATTTCAAAAACTAAAAGCAACGCCCCGCTTCGTGACTAATGTAAAAACTCTCAAATGCAAAACTTTTTTTTGTTTTAATTAAATTTTTATTTTTTACCACTCAGCTGTCAAAACAAAAGTCAAGCCGGCTGCTTGGCTCTTGGCGTTTCGGTCGGCAGTGCTGACTGACTGCGCATGAAAGCCAACTGTCAAATGTTAGCAAATACAACAACAACAACAACAATAAAGCGTAAAGCAAGTTCACACTATACAAAATTATAAGCAAATATAAAATAGTAGAAAAATAAATAGCAAATACGCTGCTAGCTTGCAAAAAGACAAATAAATGAACAATAATAATAAAGCAAAAAAAAAATTAAATTAAATTAAATAAGCAACAACAATTCGAGTGCAACAACAATAGCAACAAAAATCGAATTACACTTGAACGTGAGTGAAACAAAATTCATGACCCACTTTGCTTACGCTTTTTCTTTCATCCATGACCCACTTTGTGGCGCTCTCAAGCCCCAGTCAGCCAGCCAGTCAGCCAGTCAGTCAGTCAGTCAGTCAGCCAGCGAGACAGTCAGTGCGATGCAGCGAGAGCGACAAAGTGCAGTGCAGTCAGTCGGACGGACAGATAGACAGATACTCGGTTAGATTGACAATCAGCGTTGCCAAGCACAACTAGGCAGACAATGATTATAAGCAACAACAACAACAAAAACAACAACAGGAGCAACAATAAATCACAACAATAATGACGAATATTTGCAAATTTTTTTTCTTGTATTGCCGCATTTCTTGTCGTTGTTGTTGTTGTTGTTTGTGGTTGCAGCGTGACGAGTACATATACAAATATATATAGATATATAGTTGGCATTGCAATAACAACAATAGAAATGCGCGCAATTGTAAACAAGCTGAAGACGCCAATGAGCCGCCAAAACACACCGTCAGACGATTCGACGTGCCCGTCAATGTGGAGGTGCGCGTGTTATTTGTAGTTTTGTTATTGTTGTTGTTGTCTTTTGTTGATTTTTTTTTTGGTGCAGGTGGCACCACTGATATGCTGAAACGTGTCATTCGAACACACACACACACACACACAATTTGACAACAACAATCAAATTCGTACATGATATGAGTTGTCATTGTCACCAATGCTGTTGTTGTTGTGGATATTTGCATTTACATCCAAGCATTGCATTGCCTCAATGTGACAAAGTATGACTGCCTGTCCGCTGCCTGGTGGCGTCTACCCTTTGCCTAACTTTGCAGTGGGTGTGTTTATGCGTTGCCAGCAAAACAACAAAAACAACATTTTATGGCGTTGCTTTATTTGATTGGTGTTGTTGTTGTCATTGTTCTTGTTTGTTATTTATGCATAAAAGTGCAATTTAAATGTTGTTTACTTAAATTTTTTGCCGCACAATTATGGCTGCGAAGAATTTTTTCTGCAAAATTTTGCTTCCTGTTTATGCGCAAATTTGTTTTATAATGGCAGCATTGTTGGTGATTTTTAAGGTAGATATACATATATAATAAGGCCTTATTTTCTTTTATGCGCCATTATTTTATGAGTTTTATGAATTTTTATTTGATTAAAATTTTTCAAGTGCGCCGCAATTACTGAACCGTGCTGCCATAGTTTTGAAAAAAATAAATTTTGTATAACTATATCTTTACTTATACATATAAGTTTTTATATCTATCTATATATTAGATAGATAAATCGGATCGATAGGAAAAAGCGGCTGTAGGCGGAAGAAAAAGCCAACTTAAGGGGGTCAATACGTGTAAATTTACAAAATTAAAAACATTTTTTTTTTAAAATAGACTCCAGTGGTCTTAAGAATATCCCCATCAACTGGTTTTTAATTCTGATGACCCGTTTCCCTGCAGCAGCGCTTTATTGATGCGCAAAGTTTAAACCGAATTATTTCGAAACACTGGTTTTTGATTATGGAATTATGGATTACGGATTGGATTATGGATTATGGTTTTAGTCCCACTGATCTAAAATTTGGGCAGCAACTTTTTGAAACATAGAACTTCTAAAGTAACTAAAAATTGCATTGTTTTTGGCGAAATCCGCGGCGCCATTTTCGGGAAATTAAGAAAAAAAAGGTAATTTTTTTTCGGTTGGAGCGTATTTTTGTTTTTTCGAGAAAATATTTTTTTTGTTAGTTACTTTAGAAGGTATATTTTTTCATAATAACTAATAGCAATATTTTTTCAGATGATTTTTGGGGCGCTGGCACAACTTCTACTAGAATTTGAGCCCAACGTTGGACCCCCACCACGCCGCCATTTTGAGCACGCCAAAAAAAAAATTGTTTTCCTGCACTGCTACCTTTTAATAAAAGAATGAAAAAAAAATTGTACATTGCATTAATTTTTTCCGGCGTATGTACGATTCCAAAAATATACCGTTTACACGTATTGACCCCCTTAAGCCGTAAAGGCCCATTTTGATACCACAATAAAATGAACTAAAGCCTAGAAGACTGTAAACAATCCCTTAGATTGTCGAAGAAGAAGTTATCCAGCTGAGTCTTTCTTGTTATAGACGAGAGCATAGAAAAGGAAGTGCCTTTTCTTCCTCTTCCCTGTCCATATAGCTTCGACAGAAGCCACTAGAAAGGAAATCCAAGCTTTTTTGTTCTCTCGGCTGGATTCCCTAGATTGTCGAAGAAGTTGCCAGCTGGCAAGAGCGTAGAAGATGATCTTAATTTTCTTCCTCTTCCTCGTTCATACAGTTTCCACAGAAGTCATTATAAACTCCTATCCGCTAGATCTTCTAGATTGTCGAAAAATAAGTTGTCCAGCTGAGTCTTCCTTCTTCTAGACAATGCGATAAAAGAGCATAGAAAGTGAAGAGCCTTCTCTTCCCCTTCCTTGTCCATATATCTTCGACTGTAATCACCAGAAAGCAAATGCAACCATTTTCCATTCTATCGGCTGGATTCCCTAGATTTTTGAAGGGGGAATAGCCCAGCTGAGTCTTCGTTCTTCTAGACAATACGATGTCTTTTTCCATTCTATCGGCTGGATTCCCTAGGTTTTTGGAAGAGGGAATAGCCCAGCTGAGTCTTCCTTTTTCTAGACAATGCGATGACATAGAAGGTGAAGTGTGTTTCCTTTCTCTTTCTTGTCCATACAGATTCCATAGAGGTCACCAGAAAGCAAACCCAAACTTCTTGCATCCTAGCGCCCAGATTCCCTAGATTGTCCAGCTGAGTCTTTCTTCTTCTAGACAATGTGGAACAAGCGCATAGAAGGTGATATATATTTTCTTCCTCTTCCTCATTCCACAAAGGTAAACTACTCACTGACCCGTCGGAACATCAATCGTGGTTCCCACCTGTTTCTTTTTTAGGTGAAAAAGGTTTTCTGGAACCGCTAAAGTTTGGCCAAATTTGGCGCGCGGTAAATCCTTTGTTGTCTTCAGCCTATGTTAGGTTAGTTTCCTATATAAAATTTGTATGAGTACGAAGCTTACGGGCTACCATTTCTGAACGTAACTCTTCAGGCGTATCCTGCTTAGTCCTGCGCGTCTGCTCTACAGTTCCCTGGAATGTCCCTTTGTCCTGGAACTCATCATAGATGAATATGAAGCTGTCAAGCAATCTCGTTAAGAGATTTGCTGCAGCTCTGAACAGTGTTTGAATCTCGAGACTCGATCCAATATTACCCTAAGCCAATTAGAGGTTGCTGTGACAGCCTGAAACACACTTCAGTGATCTGTCAGTCGGAGCTTCAAATTGAGATTCAATCTTTTTGAGTAGATTTCCCAAAGCCTTAAGAGTGAATGTGCTGTTCAATAGTATCAGAATATCTTGAGCCAATATCCCGCTGACCCTAAACCAATTGGAAGCTGCGTAGAATCCTGTGAACTCGGCTTCAAGGACGCCTTAGTGATCTATCAGTTGGAGCTTTAAATTGAGATTTAATGTTTTTGAGTAGATCTTTGAGAAAGAGCGCTGGTCCACCTCTTGAAGCAACTTAGATCCCTTCGTGTATTATGTCGATTTTGATGATTCGCATGAATTGAATGTAATTTAGTGAAATTGTTATATGAAATTTGTGAATGAATTTATTGATTTAGTAAAGTTAGTTCAAGAAATGTCAAACTTTTAACTATTTCATTAATGTTTCATTTGTCTAACTAATTAAGTTTTTTAATTTTAATTCATTTATTTTACTCCACTTAGGTTTCATTTGTTTAACTAATTTAGTTAATTATAAATTATTTTGACTTTTATTAAATTAAAACATTTGAAACTTTTCGTCTTCACCATTAATGCCGACTAATTGCTTTTAATACTTTGCAAACATTTACACCAAATTTAATAAATTCATTTAAAATGTAATTTCATAAAATTCACTAAGTAATTCAATGAAAATCTATCCCACATGTATTTCATAGCCTGTGCTGCCTAATTGCATTTTCATCAAAATTAAATTTAGATTTTCTTTATTGCATTCGTTGTATGTCATTATTACTAATCAAAATATGCCCAAAATCATAATAATGCATAATGCATATTATGAAAATTTAATTTTAATCACCTGACGCGCCGCCTGGCATTGATAGAGCAGTGCACAGTGCAGCGGGCCAGTGCTGCCAATTCCATTCGTAAATAACTGAAACCCGGCAAAGTGCAGCTGCCGCAGCGCTCTCACGCGTCGGCGTGATGGTAAATTTTAATTAAATTGCTTTTCGTATATGCAAAATGCAATTTACTTGATTATATGCAACAACTAACAACAACAACAACAACAACAACAACAATAAATTGCATTTCATTCCGCAGACTGGTTGCTGCTTTTATGCTGAAAGCTGAATTTCAATTCAATTTTCTTTAAATTCCAATTTTTGCACAAATCACAACTGCGTTTGTGTCTGTGTATGTGTGTGCGTGGGTGACATTTAATTTTTTTGTTATTGTATTCGTTTGTTATCTGTGCGTATTTGTGCGTGACGCACGTCCGTGAAAAACAAAAAGTGAAAATGTCGCTCATCATAAAGTGAAAGCGTTGTGTGCGAGACAATTTTACGACTTACAAATGTTGGCAATTTTTAAATTTTGGCTGACGTGGTTTGTGAAGAAATTCAAAGTCGAGTGTGTTAAGCATTTTCACCAATTTTTAAAGTCAATAGGTCCATTGGTTCATGTTTTTTTATAGTCTTTCCGTATGCGGACCTTAACCCATTATTGGTCCCTTTAAATGTTGATTTTTGAAAAACTAAAAACTAGGTGTCTATAAATTTTTGATTTGGAGTATTTTTATTAATTTTAAAGTCAATAGGTCCATAAGTTAAATTTTTTTCATAGTATTCCCGAACCTTAACCCATTATTGATACCTTTAAATGTTGATTTTCGCAAAGCTAAAACTATGTGTCTATACATTTTTTTTAGGAGTATTTTTTATTAATTTGAAAGTCAATAGGCCCATTGGTTTATGTATTTTTTCATAGTATTCTCGAATCTAAACCTATTGTTGACTCCGTTAAATTTTGATTTTAAAAAAACTTAAAACTAGGTGTCTAAAAAATTTTAATTTGGATCAGTTCATGTTTGTTTATGGTCTTTTCGTATACGAACCTTAACACATTGGCCGCTTTAAATTTTGATTTTCAAAAAATTTTAAAATACATGTTTAATTCTTTTTTATTTCAAGCGTTTTATTTCAAGTGTTTTGAAGTTAATAGGGCCCTCGGTTTATGTCTTTTTTCATAGTATTCCCGAACTTTAACCCAGTGTTGACTCCGTTAAATTTTGATTTTCAAAAAAAATTAAAACTAGGTGTCGATAAAATTTTAATTTGGATCAGTTCATGTTTATTTATGGTCTTTTCGTATACGAACCTTAACAAATTGGCCGCTTTATATTTTAATTTTAAAAAAATTTTAAAATACATGTTTAATTCTTTTTTATTTCAAGTGTTTTCACATATTTTGAAGTTAATAGGGCCATCGGTTTATGTCTTTTGTCATAGTATTCCCGAACTTTAACCCATTGTAGGCTTTAAATTTTGATTTTCGGAAAACTTAAAACTAGGTGTCGATAAAATTATAATTTGAAGTATTTTCATCAAGGTTGAAGTTAGATAAGTGCATCGGTTCATGTTTTTTTTCGTATACAAACCTTAACCCATTGTTGGTCCCTTTAAATTTTGATTTCCGAAAAATTTTAAAGGACGTGTAGAATTATTTGGATTTGGGCATTAAATCACATTTCTTCATGCAACACCTTGACCCATGTTTTGCCCCTTGAGACCCCAAATTTCAAAAAAACCCCATCTTAGCGTAGTTTCTTTGAACAAGTAAAATTAAAAATTTCATACTGCCTACAGTTCAATTCTCGTGTTTGGAAAAAAACCAGCATCGATCGCAATAAAATAAATGTTTAATCAACCAATAATTTCAATGTCCACTTTTTATGTTATATTATGCAACAACACACACTTGAACGCTACGCTCGCAGATTTGTGAACACCTGCATAGCTAAAATCGCTACTTCAACTTGCCACCCTTTTCGATTCGACGCTGCGTCGTTATGATCGCAGTACACTTGTCTTTCACTTCCCATTTTGCCGCCTACCAATGGCCGTGTAATTAAACAACAATGCTACCAAATTGTATCGTTAATTACCATTAAAACCGAACGAATGCGTCACTTAACGTCAACCGCGGCGATTGTGCGGCCGGAGGCGGACAATCGGAATCGATTGAGTGCGCCAATGCGAAATCGAAGGTGAAGTGCGTTGCGCAGATAATTTCACAATTTTGTGCTTAAATTTACGCAGTCATCATAAATATGCACACAAACACACATACAAACACATCAACTTGTATTTACACACATTTGCACGCATTTGTTGTTGTTACGTTTTGTTGTTTTGTTCGAACGCAGTCACGCGCAAAATTCGTGTGCTCAATTAATTTCTCAACCGTTTCTCATAGTTTGGCAGCATTTTTGCATGCTTCAGCTTTGTTTGTATGTGTGTGTGTGTGTGTAAAACAAAATTTGCCCTTTGGCCATTTTTGGTTAACTTGGCACCGCTATTTGCTGCTGCCTGGGGATTTCCCTCACTTGTTAACTCGGTTTCGACTTTTGAGCTTTTCTAATTTTGGTCTTCATCATCTTCTTTGCTGTTTTATTTTTTTTTCTTAGATTTGCAAAAATCCATAAAGACTCTTTCAATTTTGCTTTGCTAAGCGGCGTTTCTTTTGTTGCGCTGAACTTGTAGCCTTTCGTTTTGCTGTATGGTTGTTGGTTTTGCTTTTCTGCTGACTCATTAGCAGTTTTATAATTTTCGTTTCATTTGTTTTATTTCAGTTTTTGTGGCAACGAAAATGCCAACTATGACATTGATTACTTTAGATTATCATATTTAGTCAGGGGCTGGTAAATTTTTGACTAAATGATGTAATTCTATAGTATAATTGTTCTCATGATCTGGCGCCTTTTTTCCATTTTATGGTTTATTTTGTGAAATTGTTTTGCTTTAAAACCTAATTAAACAATGATTAGGCAAAGGTGTGCTGTGAGTAATTTATGCATTTACACATTTTTCAACGTGTGGAACAACAGGTGGGAGTAACTGGATCGGTCTTAATCTTAAGTTAAATTCCATGTTAGGTTAGTTAAAGTGCGGTTAACTCAAATCATAGTTACATGACTTTTACGACCCAGAAATTACACTACTCGACAAAAAATCGGTTCATCGTGTGCTCCTAAACATTTTCTTAAAAAGCGGCTTAGTGACCCTTTCTGAAACTTTTAAAACATCATATCTCTTGACTCAAATGTCAGAAAGGAATAATTTTTACTTAATTTACTTTTAATGAAAGCTAATGACATGAGGTCAAAGAAAAAATATCCTTTTTTGAAAAATTGTATGAAAAAGGACATTAAGGACATAAACTAAATGTTTATCCTTGAATATCCTGGAAACCATGCGAGCTAAATTTATATAAGTGACTTCTGGTAAAAAAGCATTCAAAGATCTATACTGCATATTAATTTCATTTCAATCACTTTCACTGTTAAGCCACTACAGCGTTTCAAAAATTATACACTGCTACATTCATGTTTTTACGTACAGAATATCTCGTAGCTGCTTACTAAAAACATCGAATGTAGCAAAGCACATTTTTTTAATCGTTGTAGAGTCTTAACAATCAAAGTGACTTACTTGAAATTTATAAGCAGTATAGATCTTTGAATGCTTTTTTACCAGAAGTCACTTATATAAATTTAGCTCTCACGGTTTCCAGGATATTCAATGATAAAAATTTAATTGAGGTCCTTCATATCCTTTTTCATTAAATTTTTCCAAAAAGGATATTGAGCCATCGACTTGATATCATTACCTTTCATTTGACGTAAAAATTATTCCTTTATGACATTTGAGTCAACAGATATGATGTTTTAAAAGTTTCATTAAGGGGCATAAAGCCGCCATCTTTAAACTGCATTTAAAAAAAAACTCGAACATCCCGGGAAAAATCCCTTGACACTTTTTCATCTACTGAGGTCCTCTATCGAATGAGATGGGTTTGACCTTGTCCCTTTTTTCAGTGTTGCACTGTGTTTTCAGTTTCGTGTTCAGCAGCCGAAGATTAGTCTAAAAGAGGAGCATTTTTTAGGAGCATTTTTCGTGTCGAGTAGTGTTATCAATAAAACGAAACGAAAGGCCAACAAATGGGCTCATAGTGATACCAAACAGAAAGGGAAGAGATGTGTTTGTTTGCTTCCCGTACAATCTCTGAAGAGTCTTACATAAGTTAGCCGAAATTGGCATTTAAAAACTTTTTGTTTAGCAGACAATTACAATCGACATGGATTGACATTAAATATAAAAAATATGTACTGCAACACTTTAGTAGACAATAACAATCGATATCGATTGACATTAAATATAGAAAATTTGTTGTAAACAACTTTTCGTTTAGCTGGCAATAACAACCGACATCGATCGATATCAAATACTTATAAAAAATGTGTATTGGAAAACTGTTCGTTTAGTAGACAATAACACCCGATATCGATTGACATTAAATATAGAAAATTTGTTCTAGAACACTTTTCGTTCAGCAGAAAATAACAATCGACATCGATTGACATTAAATATAGAAAATTTGTTCTAAAAAACTTTTCGCTTAGCTGACAATAACAATCGATATCGTTTGACATTAAATATAGAAAATTTGTACTGCAACACTTTTCATTTAGTAGACAATAACAATCGACATCGATTGACATTAAATATAGAAAATTTGTTCTAAAAAACTTTTCGTTCAGCTGACAATAACAACCAACATCGATCGATATCAAATATAAAAAATTTATATTGCATCACTTTTCGTTTAGTAGACAATAACAATCGACATCGATTGACATTAAATATAGAAAATTTGTTCTAGAAAACTTTTCGTTTAGTAGACAATAACACTCGATATCGATTGACATTAAATATAGAAAACTTGTTCTAAAAAAACTTTTCGTTTAGCTGACAATAACAATCGACATCGATCGAAATATAGAAAATTTGTGTTAACAGGCAATATAAAAATATTCTCTTTTACCGGACATAGCTTCTTCAGGTCTTTACAAGCTCACATTAAGCACTGATTATAAAAATTGCCCAAAAATTAACATTTCGCGTTAGACATTTCAGACATATTTTTGCCACAAGTCGACATCTTTGTGCTCAAAATTGCATATTTCAATTTTAAATAGTTTGATTTTTAAAATGCTTAAAAAAATTCCACAATTTGAAACAATAACATGAAAACCCTTCGACTTAAACACCGTTAAGCGTTTCCAAATTGCATTGTTAATCGCAACTAACCGAACCAGCTGTTCACAATAAACTCATCGACATGGCGTAATGAGGTGGGGGAGGGAGGCATGAAATTCATTTGCTACTTGTATCTAAGAATTTTTATTTTTTTTTTGTTTGTTTTAAACTGAGCTGTTGTTGTGGTTTGGCTGGTGTTGTAATTGTCGTCATTGTTGTTGTTGTAGTTGTACTTGAATATGTACATACATATGGGCCTCGTTAGCCTTACCCTAGTTTCTAATATTTCACATGCATTTAAACACAAATCGACACACACACACACATACACACGCACACTCACTCGACGTCGACTAAGTTGCACGCCAATAGCGACTACTAAACATTGTTGTGCATATCCGCAACGCGTAGCAAGTTTCATCAAAAAGTAGTATGTAGTTAGATTACTTACATATTTACCAACACATGTAGATATGTTTGTATGTTGCACTTGGTGCTTGTAAGTTCACAAAGTGGGCGCTTCTCTTGCACCAGACTCGACCCTATGTTATGCAATGGTTTTTCAGTCATGTTCGGTGTATAGAAACAGCTGCTATGGCTCCAGAAAATATTGTCTGATATTTAGCGATGCAATGTTGTCTCAGTTTGATCAAAATGTTACCTTAACTTATTCAATAGAAAAAAAATATATTAATAGCTGTAAACAAAAGTAATAGGAAATATTTTTGCAATAGATGACTTTAGTAATCTGTATCTCGCACTGTAAAAGTGTCATCAGATTATGCCAAATGGCATTAGAAAGGTAAGATTTCTTAGTAAAAAAACTTCTCAGACAGTTTTGTAGTGACTTGATTCAGTTTTGTTTGAGCGCGCTCCAAAGATGGACACCAGCAAAGAAAAAATATGCCAATATTTTACAATCAAAATATAACATCATCATCACATCACATACACATTTCAAACTTTCAAATCAAATTATCAAATCATTAGTTTAAAGTAGTTGAATTCATAAGATGATGAAAATTGCATACCAAATTTTATATAATTTTTACATTGCAGTTCAATAAATTTTTGTTTAAAGTGTAATAAAAAATCACTATTCTTTCAAGTAATGACGCCAAGTTAAAAAATGCAATACTTCCTCACAACAAGCTTCAAAACTACGCCCAAGCTTGAACACAAACACTACAAACATAGAACATCGTTGCCAGACTGCTATGAAATTTGCAGCCAAAGTGTATTCTCACGAACGGGCACTCGTGTTGTGAGCGGAAGGCCAGGAAGTGGATACTAAATTTCATTGTTTTCCGCACAGCCCACTTCAGCAGCCGTCAGCGTGCATACACACTTTCAAAGACTTGTTTTCCAAGCAACCAATGTATGTACATACAGTATGTACTTGTGTACATACACATACATATGTGTATTTTTTTCGCTGATGTTATTTGATGTTTTAGCAGCTGTTTCTGCATTGTTTTTTTTCCTCTATTTTTTTGGCATTTGAAATGAAAAGTGTCGGCAATGTTAACACCAGTGTTGCCAGTCAATAGTAGTGGTGAATAATTTCAATAAATTTGTTGTTGCTGTTGGCATCTAACACTTTGGTTCGAGGCAAAAACATATAAACTGAAAAATGTTGCCGCCGCATAAACACACACACACACGTAGACGGAATAAACACAACAATGTCGTCGCCGTCGTTTGTCGACAGCGTTGCCATTTAAGTCGACTCTGACCCACTGGCATCATTTTCAATCGTTGTATATGATTTTTTTGTTGTTGTTGTTGCTTTTATTACGGATGGTGTTAGCGTTAGTCGACGACAGGTTTGTTGTTTCCATTGGTATCGAAAACGAAAACGTGCTGCGCATTATAGCGTTTTGTTATTGATATTGAAATGTTTTTTTATCTGTTAATTTTTTTTATTTTTATGTGTGGTTTTGCAAAAATTGCTTTTTTTGTTTTGGGTTTGATCATGCGGAAAATTAAAAATGGTAGTGGCAAAAAGACAGAAATTGGAAAAATATTACAAATACTAAATGTAAATAAAACTAATAGAAATAATATTTATAAAATATTTTTGGAACACAAGAAATGTCAAATATAAAAATTTTAAATATTTAATATAAAAATATTGAACATAAAATGTAAAATATAAAGGACAAATATAAAGGACAAATATAGAGTATCAAATATAAAATTTTAAATATAAATTTAAAAAATAAATATAAAAATTAAATTAAAATTTAAAATATAGCACATAAGTTATAAACTATAAAAAAGAAAATATGAAATATGAGACATAAGATATTAAATATGAAATATAATATATAAAATATATAATATAAAGTATAAAATATAAAATATAAAACCAAAAATATAAAATATAAAATATAAAACATAAAACATAAAATAAAAAATCTAAAATATAAAGTATAAAATCAAAAATATAAAATATAAAATGTGAAATATAAAATATAAATAACAAAATATAAAACATAAAATATATAAAAACAAAAATATAAAAATATGAAAGTATGCAAAAAGGAAATTGTAGAAAATATGAAAATATAAAAAACCAAAAACGTTTATTTTAAATATCAAAATATAAACATTTTTTATTATATTGTTATCATTAAACCAAAAATAAATATAGAAAATTCGAAATTCAAAAACATGAAAATATAAAAATTTGAAAAAAATGAAAAAAAATAAAAATACAAACTATGTAAATATAAAAATATAACAACCGAAAAACCATATAAATATCAAAATATAAAAATTTGAAAATATGCAACTATGGAAGTATAAAAATTATGAATCTAAAAATATTATAATATCGAAATATAATATAAAAAATTACAAAATGTTCAAAAAAATATAACGCTATTAAAATGTATAGATTTAAAAAATAAAAATACAAAACTATAAAAAGACAAAAATATAGTAAAAAGCGTTAACATATAAAAAATAAAAACATGAACATATAAACATTTAAAAGTTTAAAAAATTCAAAATATAAAAAATATAAAAATACCAATATGTATAAACAGCTAAATAGGAAACTAAAAAAATTAAGAAAAACAATATAAAATATATAAGAAAATTTTAAAAATATAAAAAAAATTGAATATGAAATGCAAGTGTAAAATATAAAATATGAAATTAAAAAAATACAAAATTTTCAAACTATGTACTCAAATTAAAATATATAACAATATGAATATATAAAGACACATACATATGTTTAAAAACATTCAAATATATAAATTATAAAATTAAAAAAAAACAAATTATAAAACTGCAAAAATATAAAAGGATGTAACAAATATTAAAAATATTAGAAATATAAAAAATACGGAATGTCGAAATATAACAAACATAAACAATGAAAAAAAATATGGAATGTAGAATATAAAAGATATAAGATTATAGAAATATAAAAATATAAAAGCGAAAATAAAAATCCAATAATATAAAAAATTCAAAATACTAAAATACAAACAGGTAAATAAAATAATAAAAGGATGTCAAACATTGCAAATGTAATAATTAAGAAAAAGAGAAATATAAAATAATAAATTTGTTTTTATTTACTAACTCAACTTATTCAACTTTATGCGATTTTTTTTAAATAACGAACTACATTTTTTCTCCCCAACTTGGCAACTCTGTCCACATTTTACGGTTTTAGTACTCCATCAAGCAATTTAACTGAACTCGAATTAAGGTTTTGCTCATTTTGTAGACATTTGCCCACTTTTCTTATATTCAAGCAATTATAAGCTCTTTGTGCCCCGCCCCCCTAAAGGAGGCACAGTTTCAAGGGAGCCCACTATCACACAATGCTTACAACACTTGCCAGCTGTTGTCCATTGCTGCTATCAACATTGGCAGCGATAAGATTTCCACACTGGCCGCTGATAATCGCCTTCGAATGCGCTACGTAAGAAGTTTGCAAGCAAAAAATAAAAATTTGCAAATATTGCAGTCATTTGTTGGCGAGAATTTTGGTGCGGTTAATTGAAATAAGTATTGTGCGTGTTTGTTTTTGTTTTTCACAATTAAAGTGGCAAAGTGTGAATTCAAATACTTATATAAATTGAATTGAAAACAACACAACAGCGCAGCAGTGCGTTTGTATGACAGTGCTGCCAAGTAATGTGAATGCCTAATTGGCATTGAATGTGAATGAAAGTGGAACAGCAGCAGTTGCAGTGGACTTTTTATGATCGCTTTGAGTAGTTTGCAATCGATTTAAAAGATTACATTTAAAAGATTAAATTAAAAAAATTTCTTATGAAAGACAGCAAAAGGGCGGCCATGTTTTAACAGCAATTAAGAAATTTGTCTCTACATTTTCATTTTTCGTCGTCATCCAACTACTTTGGTATCCAAAGTGTATCTATTCGCTTTGCTACTGCACACAAAACGGAAATAAAAGAGAGAAACATAACAGTTATAGACCGATGGCAGCATACATGTGTGTGTATATATGCATTTATAGTATATGTATGTTTGTGTGTGTGTGTGTGTGTGTGTGTGCCGGCAATAAAGTCATTTGCATGTGATTAAATACGTTTTAGACGTGCCGTGCCAACGATTTGGCTATACCCAGCAAATTTTGTTTCGTTTAATGTTGTTTCGTGCGCTCGTGTGCTTTTTTTTTTTCGCCGCCCGCTTATCAAATGCAAATTAATTAACCTCAAACAAAATAACAGCCGAAAGCAACATTTAATTAATGCAGCAATGACGCCATTTTGTTCATTTATTTCTTTGAACAGCGATAAGGTCTAAACTGACTAAAGCCGATTTGGTTGTCAGTAGGAAACTAGTGGCGGTTATGTTTGTTTCCTTCCGTTTTATTCGTGTTGTTGTTGTTTTTCTAGCCAGCATGCTCCGTGCTTGTGTTGTAAAATTTGCCATAAATAAATTACAAGTACAATTGACAGACAACAGGCATTAATTGACAGCTGTGTTTGTTAACGCATGCAATTGCATCGACGTCAACTGGCCACTGTTGGATTGGGCCAAAATATTTGTATTTTGTTTTTATGCTTTTCATCTTGTAGAAGCATAAGAAGTATAGTAAGTGTGAGAAAAGTAAGCGATCAATGTGCTCTTGATTTGAGTTCTGAGCGAAAACGGAAGTGGACATTTACTAAAAAATCATTGACCGCAATGCAATTCAACATAGCGCACAATAAAAAAATATAATAACAGCACATAGTAACAGTTATTTCAGTTACTTAGTAGTGAAAAAATAATTCTAAAAATTAGGTTAGCCAGAAATTGTAGCAAATTTCCAACACCTGTTTCGGTGGTGGCTAGTTGAAAAGTTGCTACAAAGGCACAAAATCGCTTTACCTTGAGGCAACTACTGAGCTATAAGCAACAACAACAATTACAGTATAGCGTAGACTACTCTTTGGAACAGCATCGACAATAGCAAATGCCGGTTTTTGTTGTGATAAGCAGCAGCCGAATGCTGTCGTTCATGTTGACGTTTATGTGCGATAAATTTGTAGAGGCGACGACTGTCGATAGCTGGCAAACAGTTGCTGATTGATACATACATATACATATATATATATATATGAGTACATTTCCGCACGCAAGGAGGCTAAAGGGGTTGGTGGGGTTCCTCACCAATATCAGTAGGTAACTTGAAAACATTTTGGTTTGCAAATATGGTTTCAACTGAAATTGGGCTCAAAAGTTGTGTACAGAACCCACAAATCCCTACCTCCCAAAATAAAATCCATGTGCGCGCCACTGTACGAGTATGTACATTTGTATTAATTCTTGACGGTGTTGCGTTGATAAGCATCTCGTAATGTTTCAATAGCCAGTGGAATCAGCTGTAGATTGCAATTGTGCCCCCTCTGCTGTGCTTTAGCCCATGAAGAAATTAGTTGAACCCGGCATCTTTGCATGCATGGATTTTATGATTTCGTTTTAACAATCTTTACTCAGTTTGAGATACTTTCTTAAACTGGGTTTTTTCACATAAACTCTTAACAAATTTTTAACTCTAAAAAATAAGGGTTGTCAATAAATGCCATAAGTCATGCAACTCCATCAGATTTTGAATAAAAAAAATTTAAAATAGTTATCTACTTATTTCTAATTTAAAGTACTTTCATATTATTTGAGGTCAAAAACCAATTAAATCATGTTTTTCCATACAAACTTTTAACCCATAGTTGACCCCATTTGATGTTGACTATCAAAAAAGTATAAAAACACCTCTCGAATTATTTTTCATTTAACCCTTTCGACCCCAAAGTTGCCTGAGAGCAACTTCACCTATTTGTCATCTTATAGTAAAAGCTACGATTAATTTATGGGTTTAATTTAAATAGGCACCAACAAATTAATATTTTTAGAATTGAATTGAAAGCAAATTACAAAAATGTTACTGTTATCCCCAAAATAATTTCCAATAATTTGCAGCGATATCAGGAAAAGTTTGTGTTCTAATTGAAGTCTACGAATTGGAAGCGTTTGATCAAAACCCTCTTTCTTTATAATGGTTAAATAAAATCAAAAAGTGATAATTTAGTATTTTTCCATAAATATTAAATAATTTTTCTGTAATTAAAAAATATTGATACAAAATTTATTTAACCCGTTTTAAGCTAAAGTTGTTCAAAAGTGAACTAGCTTTAGAAATCTAACAAAGAGGCGTGGCGACTTCAAATGACGTGTGCACACTTCTTAGGCAAATGTTTCATGATTTAAATACCAGAAAGTCATATTGAGGCACAGGGTAAAATTCGGGGTCGAAAGGGTTAAAATGTTTCCAGCAATTTTGAAGTCTACAGGCCCATTGCTTCATATTTCTTTCGTAGTCTTCCCATCAACGAATCTTAACCCATTGTTGACACCATTAAATTCTGATTTTCAAAAAAGTGAAAAATACTTGTGGAATTATTTTGGAAAGAATGGTATTTGTCGGTAGGGCCCGAAGAGGAAAGAATGGTGGGACAACGTTTTGGAAGACAAGCTCCGGTGAAGTTGAGGATGACCTGCACAGGTATTTGGATATATAAGATGCAGCGAGGGGCCGCATGCTTAGAGATAGCCAGAAGATTGAGCCTCTCTATGAGAGCTGAAGACCCCAACTACGTTTTAAGGGCGTTATTTTTAAGATGAACCTATTGATTCATATTTTCAATTCAATCACCAATCAACCATTAAACCAGATTTTCTAATACAACACCTTAACTCATGTTTTCCCCTTTAGACCCCGAATTCCAAAAAATCCTGTCTTAGCTGAGACTCATTTTCTAAAGTGAAACTAAAGTTCGAATTTTATCTTTGAAGCTTTAGTGGTTTGGGCTGGGAGATAATGAATCAGTCGGTCAGTCAGTCAGTCAGTCAGGACCTACCATTACACCGTGCCACAAAAATTAAGAAAAATTTTCACACCGGAAAAAATCTATATGGGCGTGAAACTAGAGACCAGTAAGTAAGTAAGTAAGTAAAGTAACTATGTTAAAACCCCAAATCTCCTTAATCACGTGTCAAAATTTCATTATTCTCGCTTCATTGATTTTGTATCTTTTTATTATTTAAAATACTGATACTCAAATAAATTAGAATTTTTGTACTTCATTCGAATTGCAGCTTCCGCCTTTTTTTTAATAACTTTCGAACTAATAAAATTAGAGTAATGAAATTTTGACACGTGATCAGGGAGATTTGGGGATTTAACATACTTATTTTTCAAGAAAATTCTATGTAAATTTTCAAGGATATAAAGGATTAAAAATTTCAAAGGACCTTTTTCATATACTTTTTTTTACAAATAGATACAAAATTAATTTTATTTAAATTCTTGAGCCTTTTCTCTTTCATTTGCCTCTAGTTTCACGCACATATGGATTTTTCCCGGTGTGAAAAATGCTGTCGCATGGTGTTATATGTGTGTTAATAGATTATTTTCTCTTCGCATTACTCGCTTACTTACTTAACTGGCCAAAACAACCAATCAGCCAATTACGGTCTGCTGCAAAAGTTCTCTCCAGGCATTCTTCAGTTACTCACACCAAGAGATGATAGGGCGTACTGAACTTGGTCCTTCGTCGAAGTTTCATTGTCCATAGGGGGCCACATAGCTTAGCCAGCGTTGCGTTTGAATGTTGTTTTGCTGCGCTACGTCTATGTCTTTAAATAGCTCATAAAGCTCATTGTTCCTTTGTATTCGGCAGTTGTCAACAATAGGAAAATAAAAACCAATCTTAACCCTAAACAAAAATCCTTACTTCAACTATTTCAAACAACTCAAGTTCTGCCCATCTGGCAACATGGCACTGTCGTTCCTGTTGTACGCGGCATATGGCATAAAATCTAATGGACCGCTTGCTGTTTGCCTGTGGCAACTTGTGCTACAAGAAAAGCATGAGTAACATTGCAATTTATGCAACAACAAAATGTAAAACACGTGCGCACAAGTAGCAAAGTGCGCGCACCGAAGCCGCAGGCAACAAACAATGCTGCCAAATTGCCAGCATGCAGTGAGCTCGTTAGACGGCACCGTATCCATCATACAGCACACCAAATAAATGTTGATGGAAATTAAGCTTGAAATGCGTTTTCATTTCAATTTGCTTGCGAGAAAGCAATGAAAAGGTAATCACTACTGGCCCGAGTGGTCGTCGAGTCTGTGCAGGGAGCAGCGCATCATACAAATGAGATTTGATTAGTTGAACAAAATACATTCTACATGGTATGGCAATCATTGATGTTCAACTGATTGACGCGTGTCTCACTAATCATTGCGATTATTGCGTTGAATTTATAATTGAGAAAAAATAAATGGTTTTACTTTGATAGCTAAGGCAAAGTTTTGTAAGAAATTACATGACTTTTTTACTGGACAATGTATTTGTTTTGTATATTTTGTTTGTATAGAAATCATAAAGAAATATTTGCAACTACTTTAATTTCCATGTCCAATACTTCAGTTATCTATGGTGCCCACTTTATGGACTCTTTCGAAATGAATTTTAGTATATCTCCTAAGCCTCTGAAATCCCAATTCGACCTCTTATGAGGCAATCCTTGTATTGACCTTTTAAATGTATTAAAAGTGGTCAGAAACTGGCTGTGCACTGCACTGCGATCTAAAAGATCTATGGGGTCCTCTTCATGGACTCATTCGAGATGAATTTAACGTCAGGTCACGTGTAACGTCAGGTCACTTGTGCCCTGCCAAAACTGACGTTTTTCACGTTTTTATTTGTTTAAACAGATGTATTGTTTAAACAAATTAAAAAATCAGTAATATACCAATTGATCCTTAAAATAGAATACTCAATAAAGTATTGTGAATTTTTTCAAATTTTATTGAGCACTTTTGCGTACTTTTTTAAACTCCGGACACAAGTGACCCAACGTTACACAAAAGAGGTGCAAAAAACGACGTTACATGGCAAGGGTTAAGTATATCTCCTAAATCTCTGCGACTCCGATTCCCACCTGCTATAAGGTTATCCTTCTATTGACTTTTTAGTAGATTAAATGTGGTCAGAAAATGGCTTTGATTCGCCCACATTTTTATACACTTTTGACAACCCATTCTGACTGACAGTCCCTTGATCCATTTCAAGCAATATTAAACCATTATTTATTTATGGCTTAATTTTATTAAATTTTGCCTTACTGGTTTCGAATTAGTTTAAAGAAAAAAAATAAAAGCTAAATCTTTTTCAGTATAAATTTAATCTCATTTTAAGTGATGAAATTCAATGAATTTCAATTTTCATAGTACGACAAACCCCTCTTCCTTCCACTTCTTCATCTGGCAGTTAGTTCATTTTCGCTCTCAGCCGAATTGGTAAAAATCAATGAATTTAAATTTGGTAATCAAATTATTCATAATACAACAAAACCCTCTTCCTTCGAGCTCTCCATCTAACAGTTCGTTCCGGCTTTTGGGCCAAAATTAATTACATTGAAGGTCAACTGCTTCCGCTAAAACCACCACTAATACATTTGCCATCTTGCTCGTTCTTTCGATGCCAGACACGCGCCTCAACTATTTTAGCTACATTCTTGTCGCCTTTTAGCGATTTGGCTGCAATCTGAGTCAAATTAATGATGACATGTTTTTCCTTTCTCAACTGAACAATTCCGCATACGCTTCATTACTGTTACTATTTACGCATTAATTTCACTTTTCCCCACCCCCAGCCCACTCTTACTGCATCGCTCTAACTCTCATCATTATCTTTGCTTTTCTTCTGTTGCTTGAATCTCTTTCTACTTCTTCTTCTTAATCTTCTTATTCTTGTTATTATTATGTTTTTTTTGTTTTCAAATTTACGTATTTGGTTACGTGATTAATTGACGTCTTCCAGCCTGTGTTGGCAACCAAATTACGGTTTAGCGTTTTTCAGTGCGATGCTGCAGTGTTGTGTGTTGTGTGTCTCTTTTCTTGCCGCCTCGCGAAAATGTCATTCCCTCTCATTTGATATTTTGTTTTTGCTGCGGTGCTCTAAGGGCGGCCGTGTTGAAAGCAGCGCATATAAATTTTAATTAGGCGTGAAATCGGAGACTTTGTCACAATTTGGCAGCACTGACTCGGCTCAGCGCTCACAATTGCCAGCCAAAAGTGGCGAGCGCGCGTTGGCTTAATTAAAACGAATTTCCGTTGAGTGACAGTCGCCGCTTTTAGTTGCCGCTAATTTGCCTTTCGGCATGTTGCCACACTTGACAAAAAAATGGAAATAACATTTAACTATGTAAATAAAGACTGTTTAAATTTTGTTTATCGAAAAATTAATTTTAATTTTTTGCATAAAATTAATTTGATGCATTTTCTCTCTTATGTTTTTTATGCAGGCTTGGCCCATGTGACCTACCAGATCATTGGGCAACAAACACCAATAATAGCAGCAACAGCAGCGCCAACAACAACAACAACAACAACATCAACAAAAACAGCAGCAGCCTTATTAACAGCTCGCACAACTCCTCCCAAACGTTGTCAACGACAACTGCAACGGCCGCCGCCATCTCGAGCATTGCTGCGAAATACAACAACAGCAACAACACGAACAACAACAAAATTAATAACAACAGCCTCACGCTCACACAGAGCTACAGCGGCGGCACAACAGCGGCCACTTCGACAGCGAACTTTGTCTGCAAGCTGCCGCTCTCTTCGCCGGCCGCTGCAACAGCCGCCGTGTCCGTCTCGACCGCTGGCGGCAGCGTGTTAACGCCCTCGCTGGTGGGCCTTGCACCCTCACTGCCGAGTGCCCCCCTCACCGGCAGCGGCGGGGGCGGAGCAGTGGTTGGGGGCGTCGGTTTGTTGCTTGGCGGCAGCGGCATCGGCAGTGGTAGTGGTGGCGGTAGCGGTAGTGCAACGTTTCAGGGTAGCAATACATTTGCACTGCAACAACAACAACAGCAGCACCAGCACCAGCAACACCAACACGCTAACGTGCTACTCCACAGCAAAAACAACAACAACAATAATAATATTATTAGCAGCAACAACAACAACAACAATAATAATAACACAACGTTAATTAATAACAATAACAACAACAATATTATATTACAACACAAAGCTGCTAACTTTGCCGCCGCTTTGCAACGTTCCGCCATTATGAATGCGGTAGCATCGCCGATCTCAGCCAATTCTGCGACGTCGAATCGTAAGATCCGGAGGAAAACCGATTCAAAGGCCAATTTGGTGAGTGGACAAAGAGCGCAAAAATTAAAACAATTGTAGGCCACAAACTCGTTGGTGTTTGTTTTATGATTTTGTTTAGATAGCAAATAAATCCTTCGAAATAATATCTAATACTACAGAAATTGGAAGTTCAGAAAATACTAGACAATATTCTGAAAACCCCTTAAGGGGGTCGTCTACGTAGCGGCCTGATTTTCGAGCCTGTTTTTCAAGATTTATTACGAAGGAACGAAAAAAGATATTCACTCACTTTTTGTTTTTTGTTTATTTAATCGTAATCTTTCAAGTGGCAAGGTCATACAAATTATATTTCTACATATTCGAGTGCAGGATGACCTTGAACGTGCCCTCATCAGTATTTTGATACCAATTTCCCTGCACGATTTTGGGCCAACCACGTAACCTACAACAAAAATGAAACTAATCTATAATTGATATTACATCAGCTATGTTTAGACACGAGCTTTTTGTAAAATTCAAAAATCTCTCGAAATGGTGGACATTTTTGAAAGAAAATTTTTTTCCCCTTTTTTTCAAATGTTTATTGCCTGTTATAATAAAAAAACAATATTTTGTTAAAAGCTCGTGTCTAAAGATAGCGACATGTTTTCTGAGCAAGTAAAAAAGGAAATCGAATCGATGCGTGTAAAACTTTTCTTAAAATCGTGCAAGTAAGTTAGAAAAATACGACTTTCGGGAAAACGCGTTTAAAGTTCACTGAGAGCGCGCGGAAACACCGTGAGCGAGCATGCTCAATGCTCTACAGCTCAATAACCGTGAAGAGTTTACCCAAATCCTTTGGAAATAACATTCCTCACGTCTTCCAAATGAAAATTATGTAAAAAAAAATGATTTTTTAAAACTTTGTACGTAGACGACCCCCTTTAACAACAAACTTTTTACGCATAACGAAAATTTGAATATTTCTTCATTTACTTAAGCCAAAATTAAAAAAAAAATATCTAAATTAAAAGAAAGAAGAAGAAGAATTGATCTAAATTAGAAGAAAGAATTGAAAAGAAAGTATCTAAATTGAAAGAAATCAGAATGGGTCCATAAAGAGGCCTAAGTGTGTCTCATACAGAGGCAGCCACTACAACCTAACCTAAATTGAAAGAAAACGTTAAATTAAAATCGTATCTAATTTTTCTGCTTCTTCTTCCTTTTCTATGTCAAGATACCAATACCATTAAAAAAACGTGTATACTTCTCTTCTTTACACTTAAATATTCAGTTTATTAATTCCGTATTTTTCCTAAAACTTCAAACTATTCTAAAGACCAACAAAAAATTTATTCTTGAAACCATAGAGGATACAGACGTCCACAAAGTAGCATGTTGCCATATGGCAACAAAATAGCGAAAGGCAACTATGACAATTATGACAACTATTTAAAAAGTGTAGTAACAAGAAATCCATTGATTTTCCAATAGAAGCCTTTAATAAACTGTCTCTAGCGTTGTATTGGTGCCATCAGATTACGTTAGATGGTGTTAGAAAGATAATAGGGGTACCGGTTATTTCGTGCGGTTTTTTTTTGGGAAAATTGAAGCTTTATTGTGAAAAAATGGTTACAAATTTTATATTCAAAGTATTGTCCATCACTAGCTGTAACCCTTTCCCATTTTTCTGGCAATTCACGAATACCCTTTCTGAAAAATTCGGCCGGCTTTTCCGCTATCCACGAATCGATCCAATTTTTGACTTCTTCATAATTGGAGAAGTGCTGGTCAGCCAGGCCATGTTGCATTGATCGGAAGAGATAGTAATCGGATGGCGCAAGGTCTGGACTATACGGCGGGTGGGGTAGGTCATCCCATTTGAGCGTTTCAAGGTAGGTTTTGACAACCTGTGCAACATGTGGCCGAGCATTGTCATGTTGCAAAATTACCTTGCCGTGCCTTTGTGCATATTCCGGCTGTTTTTCGCGCAGTGCTCGGCTCAAACGCATCAATGTCGTAGGTAGACTTCCCCTGTGATCGTTTCATTTGGTTGCAACAGCTCATAATAGATCACACCCAGCTGGTCCCACCAAATACACAGTATAACCTTCAGGCCATGAATATTCTGAACGGCCGTCGATGATGATGCCGGGGTATCCATACGTTGCTCGACGTTTTGGATTATCGTAATGGACCCACTTTTCATCGCCAGTGACAATTCGATGCAAACAACTTTTTCTTTTGTGCCGTCGAAGCAGTTGTTCACACGTGAAAAATCGGCGTTCGACGTCTCTTGGCTTCAATTCATACGGCACCCAATGGCCTACCTTCCGGATCATTCCCATTGCTTTTAGACGATCGGAAATGGTTTGTTGAGCGACGCCAAGTGATTTTTCAAGTTCTTCTTGCGTTTGGGATGGATCTTGGTCGAGCAATGTCTCCAATTCGTGATCTTCAAACTTCAAACCGTTCATCGTCCTCCAAGTCAAAATTGCCACTTTTGAACCGTGCAAAACACTTCTGGCACGTATGGCTCAGCTAGAGCATGCACTCCATACACTTCCACCAAAAAACGATGACTTTCGGCAGCCTTTTTCTTCATATTGAAGTAACGAAGAAGTACTCCCCGCAAAAACACTTTATTCGGAACAAAATTCGACATTTTCAGAGTAAAAAAAGTATTGTTGTTTACGCTTCAGCTAAATGACACATACTGATTCTGAAACTATATGACAATTGCTTTCCAACACATATTTGAATCACTGTTCACAAAATCAAGTTCCGCCATCTGTTAGACAACCGCACGAAATAACCGGTACCCCTATTCAGATTTCTTAGTAAATAAACTTCTCAGACAGTTTTGTGATTGTTTCAATCAGCTTTGATTGAGCTCACCTCAAAGATAGATACCAGCAAAGAGAAAATAAGTCATAGTTTACAGTTTTTCTTCGATGAAAACGATATAGTAAACAGGCTGGGGATGGGTTGAAAATGCCCCCAAACACATAAATTTCTAGTGAAAAATGTGGTTTCAAGTTAAGCTCAAAATTTGTACGAAAAACACCCCTTCACAATGAAATCCCATGTGCGCCACTGGTCCTAATACTGTTACAGCCAATCACATGCAATACTTGTTTCGTCAATTCTGTTTGGGCAATTGCCATATCAAATATACATCCCACTCCGAATGCCCAGTTGTCGAAAATGTCAGACAAAATCATGTCACTAGTGGAGTTCGAACGTCATGTAAGCATTGCTTCGATTGTCCAGGAATTAAACATTGTAAAAAAAACTGTTTTGAACCAATTGAATAAGGCTGAATACAAAAAGAAATTTCAGGTGTGGCAACGAAAAATATTATGGACCGTCTTTCCATCTATCGATCGATGCTAACTAGCAATAAAATCGGCCCAATACTGAAGCGGATGGTGACTGGTGATGAAAAACGGACAACGTCAAATTAAAACAGTCTTGGTCGAACAGTGTTAAGGCGACACAATCAATGGTCAAGCCAGGATTGACCATCAGTTCGGTTTTGCTGTAGGCTTGGTGGAGTTGGCAGCGAGGGAGTCATCTACCATGACCCGCTGCGCTAAGACCAAACTCTTAATTCAGACCTATACTGTGACACAAGTGTACTTTCTGAAGGAAGTAATGGCCCAGAAGCGATTGAATTGGTTGAATTAGAACACCAACAAACTCCTAATTCGGACCTGCACTGTCAGAAATTGCACCTTCTAAAGAAAGCAATCGCTCAGAACTGGACAACTTTGGCTAATAGAAAATAAATTATGTACCATCTTATAGCTTTTATAGCTTGATTGGGAGATTGTAGCATCCACCTTATAGCCCGAACCTGGCACCAACTGATTGTCATCTCGTTCTGTCCATGGCGAATGATTTTGTTAATGAAATGTTTGCCTCAAGGGAAGCTTACGAAAATCTACTGTCCTAGTTTTTGCCAACAGGGAACACAATTTTTATGAGAGAGACAAAATGAAATTACCTTCAAGATGGGAACAACTTATGGAAAAAACGATACCTACATATTTGATCCAAATTATATTATTCAAACAATGTTCAGTTTCATGCAAAAAATAATGAATTCCTTTTTACTACACCTTACCTAAAATTTTAATTATTTTTGTTTATTTTGCTAAGCAATTAACAACTTAATTCTGTTAATAGATCTATGAATTTTTAGTGCTTCACTACTAATTAAGAAAAGTCTACAAAATATTAAAAACATATAAAATTAGTTTGAAACATTAGAACTAATTCAAGTGATTATTTATACATTTATCTCTGCAGCCGCAATCGCAAATCAACAAATGCAACAATGAGAAACGACGTCGCGAATTGGAAAACAACTACATCGAGCAACTGTCCGAGTTTTTGCAGCTTAACAAGCGCGGCGATATGACCTCAACGAAACCGGACAAGGCGGCAATATTAAATCAAGTGGTCAAAACGGTAAGTTTATGAAAATATTGAGACTAGATCTAAAGTACGACTGGTGCTAAGTGAGACCTGATCCAAGAAAAGTGCTAAAACATATAAATAGTTCCATTCAGTATTTATTACTCGACTAAGTATTAGAACAAAACTTAGAGTCTTATTTGCCTCAGAGTCCTTTAGAACAATGATGACCATTCTGCTACTGTTGCCACAACAACTAATATGCGAAAAGTCATATCCCAAAGCAGATACTCGCGGGTAGTAAAATGGTCAACACTGCTTTAGAATAACAATTTTCGTATATTTGTTATTGTTGCAACAACTCCATTAGTTGCTGTTCGGCGCCCTTTGTCGTCGCGGCGCAGTAAATAAATCACTCAATTTGCACTCAATTGTTGGCAGCATTGCCAAATGTGGCAGTCAATTTGTTGTCGAAGGCCACACTTCAAGTCGACTGCGTTACATATTCGCGTGCACACGCCACACAATTTCAGCACAATTTGGAACATTCCAATTAAAATGCGGCCATTGCGGTCCAGTGAAGGGCGTTGAGCGCTAACAGTCGATTCAACCAAATGCCGCCGAATTGCTGTGAAAATTCAATTTTTATTTCAGTTAGCCTCAACAATCAATTTTGTTGTTTTTCTTTCTTCCTTTTTGTAGTTGTTGTTGTTGTATTGGAGCTGTTGTTTTTCGGCTTTTGCTTGGCTTATGTGTTATTTTACCAATGGCCAACTTGACTGGAATTTGCAACAAATTGTTCAATTATAAATAGGAAGAAAACCAACAACAACAACAACAACAACAACAGCATAGAGTGAAATTTGTGAAAATGGGGGAGAAGGTGTAACGTGCATTCTCTGCTTTTTGCTGGCCAATATTGACTTCATGCATATAGACATAGAGGGACAGTACACACGTGACCGTGTGTGCATGTGTGTGTATGTGTGTGTGGGCTGTTGCATGCACGCCGCCAGCTGGCTTTGGCGTTGGCGTTACCACTGCTGACCAATAGCCGCTTGATGAACGCCGCCACTGCCGCCGCCACCGCCGATGATGAACGTCGCTATGTCCACAATGACATTTTCATTAAGTTGTCCATTCGCCAAGTTTGCGATTCACGTTCATTTGTCTTTTTTACATGTCACACACTGCCCCGCTGTGTGGCTGTTCTCGTACTAATCGTTTTTTTTTGTTGTTTTTCTTTCGTTTTTTCACTCATGTTTTTTGTTGTTGTTTTTGTAGCCTATATGCAAGGCAAAGTAAATTTAATTATCTGCTGACTGGGATTGAATTAAATTTGTTATGCGTTCGTTTTATTCGACCGTGCCGACCAACGCCATGGTTGCCATCACCCTTTGTGGCCGGTTTTATTTGTATTCAATTTCCAGCTGTTTGTCTCATTCACACATTGGCTTTGTTGTCTCACTTGCTCTCGTTTTACTTGTTTATGCGCGCACAGATTTATTATTTATTCACACTATCAGGCGAACATTAAAGGCATCTATCATGTGGCCACTGTCGCTTGTCGCCGGTACACCATATGTGGTTGTTGTTGCCGCTCCCCAATGGCATCCATTGATGAGCTGCGGCTTGTGCTTTAATTGAGTTTGCCCAGCCTGCTTACTTACACCACTTGCTGGCTTTTGCGGCACTGCACATTCTTATTTGCATTGTTTTGTGGATTTTTTGCGTTGTTTTTCCGTTGTTGATTGGGCAACACTGTCAGCCAGACGTCGCATGTGTTTGTAATATTATTCATCAAAATTTTTTAAGTTTTTATGGAAATGTAATTATGTGCCCAATATTGTTTTTATTTGCCTAAATTATGAATTTAATGGCAGCACTAAAAGCGTGAAGAGCGAAGTAAATCGTTTGATTTGGCCGCCTGTGGTGGAAGCGGAAGTGTGGCGATTTTAATAAATTCTATTACAGTCGTCTCTGGATATAGTGAACTAATTATTGCAAGGCCTGTTCACAGTATTGAGGTTGTTCACTATATCAAGGTTAAAATTTTTGTTCAAAAACTCGTTTCATTTGCTCAAAATACACTTTGTGTATATAAATTCAAGAGATCATTAAAATAAAAATAAATAAGCCAAAGTAAAAAAGCAAATGCAAAAATACAAATTAGGGGAATACCCTCTTTCATTTTTGATTCCTTCTTGTGATTTTTGTTGCTTTTTTCTTGAAATTGCTTTCAACATTTTGTTCACTATTTAGAGGTTTTCGATTGTTCACTATTTAGAGTACTACATGTAAAAATTTGGGTGTTCACTATATCGAGGTGTTCACTATATAGGATGTTCATTATACCCAGACACGACTGTGTTTGTCTTTGCTCTTTGCTGTAAGACCACAACGAGCGTAATTTTTCCATACGTTCTTAGTTAACATAATTCAGTGGCAACTACCAGCACAGCCAAGCAATGTGGCTAACAAATTTAAAAATCAAAACCAAATCAAGTTATGTAAATTTTACGCGCACAAATTTTCGAAAAAAACCAAAACATTTTGTGCAACAAAGGTAAATAAATAAATAAACAAAAACTAATAAATAAATAAATAATAAAAAAATAATAATAAATAAGAACAAATAATAATAATAATAATAACAAATGTAAACAAAATTAAAAAAATAGTAATGATAAATAGTAGTGAGAAAATAATAAATAATAAATAAATAAATAAATAAGTAAAAGTTGTGAAAATTAAAAAGAAACCAATCTGTAAAAAACATAATAATATAATAAACATTATTCAAATTCTTAAAATGTTTATAATAAATAAAATTTTTATTTTTTTTTTTACTCAAAACCACATCAAACTATATAAATTTTACTTTTTTTATTTTTTATTTTTTTAAATAAATAATAAAAAATAATGAAAAAATAATAAATAAATAAATAAGTAAATAAAAATGGTGAAAATAAAAAAGAAACTAATCTGTGAAAAAATAATAATATAATAAACATTATTAAGATTTTCAAAATTTTTATACTAAAAATTTTATAACTCAAAACCACATCAAATTATATAAATTTTACGCAAATAATTTTTCGAAAAAAACGAATATAAAAAAATAACTACCCAAAAAAAACCAAAAAATTTGTACAAAAGAACTAAATAAATAAAAAAATTAATAAATAAATAAATAATAATAATAAATAATAAATAATAAATATTAAATAATAAATAAAAAAAATTAAAAAATCAATAATATTAAAAAATAATAAATTTGAAATAAATAAATTAATAAATAAGTAAAATAAATTTGTAAAAAGTATAAAGAAACCAATTTGTGAAAAAATAATAATATAATAAAATTATTAAACTTATTTAAATTTTTGTAAAAAAAATTTTACAACTCAAAACCACATCAAATTATGTAAAATCAATGCATACAAAATTTCGAAAAAAACAAAAAAATTGTAAAAAAGAAATAATATAGTAAAAATTAGAAAAACACTAGAACATTGTTGTTTTTTGTTTCAAATCAATTCCAAATGAAAATAAGTAGTGTCGAACTGAACTTACGTCATCGCAACATTGCCACTGCCATTGCCACTGAAACCATTAGCAGCGCTCGGCAGCAAAGCAAGAAATAAAACAACAACAACAACAACCACAACAAAGAGCTCCTCGTCATGCCTATTTCTGTTGTTTGTCCAAGTAGTTATTTGTGTTGTTGTCTTCTCTGTGTTTTGAGTTTTGCCGCATTCTGCTGTTTTTCGTTTGAAGTTTATATTTTAACATTTGAAGTTTTGTTATTAAATTTAAATTCGAAATATTTGTATGTTACAACAAAAATTAATGCTCAGCAATCACCGCCCTTCGATAGCTTAGCACAGTTTATGCCAACTGCGCTCGTCCTTGTGGTTGGATGTGTGCTGGTCAGGCCCCGGCGAGATTCGAACTCACGATCTCCTGTTTACTAGACAGGCGCTTTAACCAACTAAGCCACGGCGCCACTTAGCGCACGGCCGCACAATGCGCCAGTTGTGAACGCGCCCCACAATTTTGCTCGAAAGTTTAGTGAAATGTGCTCGAACAATGCGCAGCAAGTGTGAAGCACTGATAAAAAAAAGTTTGCCGATAAGTGGCAACTTTCCAATAAACAGTTTTTGGGAAAACTGAAATTTGCCATTCATGATTGTTGTTGGCCGCAAATGGCTATTTTTAGAAGCTGCACTAGCAGAAATTTCAATATGGAAGGCATTGATTGATTGGATTGATTGACTGATGACCTTTGGTGATTTTAATATATACTCGTATTTACCTATAATGCAAAAAGTATGTCAATTAAATGACAGTGGAGGCATTTCATTGAAAAGAGATGTTAGTTTCTGAAATGCATTCATATTTGAGAGACAATTGTACTTCTATAAGTAGGTCTTCAAGGACTACAAAGTGCTGCGAAAACCTTTTCTCTTTAAAGTGAATCAGCTAACTCAAACATTGAACCCCAGTAAATACTCCTTTCTACGGAAAAATCAATTTAAATTCAAAATTCAATGGACATAAATCCAAACAACACAACATATTCAAAATATACACCTTTTTGAAACAAAAATCAATTATATTCTAAAATCTAATAGAAATTAATTCATCTAAACTACCTGACAGATCCGAAATGGACTTCTTTCTATTAAAATTTATTTAAATTCTAAATCAAGTTTCTATAAATCCATCTAAACGACCTAAAAGACCCAAAATAGATCTTCAAATAGATCAAAATATACACCTTTTTGAAACAAAAATCAATTATATTCTAAAATCCAATAGAAATGAATTCATCTAAACTACCTGACAGATCCGAAATGGACTTCTTTCTATTAAAATTGATTTAAATTCTAAATCAAATTTCTATAAATCCATCTAAACGACCTAAAAGACCCAAAATAGATCTTCAACGCAGTTCTATCATCGAAATTAATTAGTTCCATTAAAATTACCATACCCCTAAAAGTATGCCATGCTCGGAGCACAATTCGGTGCACACAAACCCGTTCGTTCTCTCTCAATATTTCTTTCCCAGTATTTATATTTCGTTCCCAGCATTATCGTCGCAATATATATTCACAAAGCTATCTTTGCGTCAAGCCATTAAATACTTTTTTGAACTTCTTGATCATTTCATAAGATTTTCACGTAAATGTCTTAATCATTGTATATGATTTTAATGGAGGTAATACAAATTTATAGCCCAAAATTGCATAACAAAATTTATGTACACGTTTCTGCAAAAGTTTGCCTGAAATTAAGTTTCACATTCTTTTTACTTTCTTTAAGTTTATTTCCGTACTCGTGCCAGCGTATCTGCATAAATTTATATCAGCAATTTAATGCGTCATAGCATATGTTTAGGCGCCGTACAGCGCTATCAGCGCTAATTTAGTGTTGCCATGTCGTACACATACGGGCAGATAATTGGTTGTGGCGCACACCCTGTAAGACAAACAAAACCGATCTAACTACCACATAATAATCTTCAACTCAATGATCATTAATGACATTATGAGTGAACCTCTACAGATTAAAACAATATTTCGTGGCAGTTTAAATAGTTCTAGATTAGGTTAGATTAGTTTGCGATGGCTGCTTTTATATGAGACTTACTCGTCCTTGTGCCTATTCTTAGTTCTACTAAGAATAATTTAACATTTCTAAGGATTCTTTCTTTCAACTTTTCTAAATATAAAATTGAGTTTATATTTACTGACCTTTCAAATTGAGTTAGCAGCCAGCATTGAAACGAGTTTTTAACTCGAAAAATCTCATCTTTGAGTGGTGTTTCCATCAGACTTTCGATTGATTCCATCAAATATCAGACATACAATATAATAAAATTTGTTTCAACATTTTGTATGCATACTTTCCAAAAGTTCCTTTTAGGCATTGATGTCATTTGCTGAACGTGATATTTTATTTCGTAATTTATGTCTGGGCAAAATTTTTATTACACCTTTGAGTAGCAGCAACTCAGCTTAGCTCATTTTGCCTGAATAGAAAATAATTTTGTTTTACTAGAATTACACTTTGTAGCAGCAAGAGCACCTTAAGTGAGCATCTAAGATTGAGAAGGGATTTGTACGTAAGCTATAAAGAATAACAAGAGAGTCCTTTTAATGATTTCTGTCGAATCTGTATGATTGAGGAAGAGGAAGAAACCGCGCTTCACCTTCTATGCACTGGTTCCGTATTATTGGAAGAGGGAAGACTCACCTGGGCAACTTTTTCTTGGACAATCTAGTGGATCTGGCCAATAGGGCTATACACTGTCTATTAGACCTCATAAAGAGCTCAAACTAGTTCAATGAATGATCGGACTTTAGTTTGATTGATTGTGCTATCTCAATGGGCCCTTATGACTTAAGTGGACTCGGCCTTGAATCGCCCACTCCTACTTATCTACCTACCTATCTTCCCATTATAAATTTTGTCAGAAACCATACCCTATCCACTGTCGCCTAAATGTATGCAACAAATTAATAAAACAAACTTTAATTGGTCGACTAGTAAAATTTTTTTCTCTCAATGAGCTGCTGTTAAAAAGACATCAAATACTTATTTCGTAACATAAACTCCAAACTATTCGCATAGTAAATAATAATAAAAACAAAAATAAAACAATAAATTATATAGCAGCGAGCAGTGGTAACGGCAATAAAATTGTACGAGAATGTATGCGAAGTGGTGAGTAATTGTCTGCGTTTCATGAATCTGTGTGGGTGTGTGTGTGTCTGGTAACAATTTATGCGGGTGGCAATAAAATGTAAAACAACATGCAAAGCATGCAACAACCTAAACTGGAGTATATTTAAGACATTTATTTTTTACTATTTTTGTATTTAACTTTGAAGAGAAGGGCGGAAAATTTATTAATTAATGAAACAAAAAACAAATAAACTAATTAAATTTAAAATCAAATAAATTCGTCAAATTTTGAAATAAATAAAAAATACAACACTTACAACCACTGAGATTAAAGAAAAGTTAAGAAATAATTTTTTTTTTTTTTTTTTGTATTTAATGTAAAATGCGAGACGTAAATTTTTAGTAATTAACTAAACAAACTTCATAAAATATGAAAACAAATAAACAATACAAAAACACAAAAAACGATGCAATACAATACAACAAAATAAAAAATACAATAAATAAATAAATAATACTAGAGAATAGTTAAGAAATTTATTTTTACTATTTTTGCATTTATTTTAAAATAAAAAAACGTAAATAAAAGAAAAGTCAATAAATAGTTCTATATATATTTTATTTAATTAAAAATACAAAACGTGAATATTTATTAATAAATTATAATTATTAAGGGAATAGTTAAGAAAGTTATTTTTTGTAATGTTTGTATTTAATTTACAATGCAAGACGTAAATATTTATTAATAAACTCAAATAAATAATACAAAAATACAAAAAACAATTCAATGCAATACAATAAATAAATAATACCATAAATAAATAAATATTTAATACTAAATAATAGCTAAGAAATTTAATTTTACTATTTTTGCATTTATTTTAAAATAAAAAAACGTAAAAAAACTAGAGAAAAGTCAATAAATATTTCTATATATTTTTTTTTTAATTTAAAATGCAAAACGTGAATACTTATGAATAAATTATACAAACTTGTAAAATATTAATGTAATAATTAAAATAATTAATAATAAAAATTAAAATAATATTAATATAATACTTAAAATAAATAATTAATAATTAAAAGAAAGCAATGCAATACAATACAATAATAAAAGAATACAATGAACTAGAGGAAAGTTAAGAAATTTTTTTCTATTTTTTGTTACTTTTAAAATAAAAAACCTGAAAAAAATAAAAAATTGTCTTTTAAACGTAAAACTACGATGTAACCATTTATTAATAAATTAATCAAAATTCATAAAATACTAAATAATTACAAACACCTAAAAAACTAAAAAAAAAACACCTAAAAAATATAATACAACAACTGAAACTGGAGTTAAGAAAACTTAACTAAAAGTTATGAAATTTGTTTCTTTAACTTTTGTTTTTTTAATAAGAAACGTAAAAATTTGTTTATAAATTAAATAAAATTTATAAAATAAATAATCTGACATTTATAAAGTAAATAAATATTTAGTTAAATTAGTAATTGAAGTCTACGGCTGATTTTTTTTATTTAAATTAAATTCTTCTTACATTTTACTATTGAACTACTTTTAGTTCAATATTTAATTTGATTAATCCGAATGTTCCGGAATTCTTTGTATTTCGAGTTTTGCAAAAACACAAAATATACATATATTACTAAATATATACTAAATAAATATTAATTGTTATTGTTGTATTTATTTTACTCTTACTATGTTTGAATATTGAACAAAACATCGCTTGGCTTTGAATCCAACCGATTTTATAAAATAACCTCGTACGTTCATTGGAGATTTGAAGGCCTCAGCGAGATTCGAACTCACACTTTCCCATTTACTAGACAGGCGCTTTAAGCAACTAAACCACGGCACCTGCAGAACATTTTTGGCACAGTCGATTATTTTGCATCTGCCAACTCCAAAACTATGAATTTTTTTTCAACAGAGCAGAGTTGCTCTTATAATAAAAGTTTTATTTTTTACTACATGCAATTAAAAAAAAAAATATCTTGTCTTCCTGTTCGCATTTGCCACAAACCACTATGATCACAAGAATGCTTAGAAGTATTTTATAGTTCGACTTTTCCAACGAATGTAACGAAATCTTAAATTGATATCGATAAATAAACCATATCTCTATCTCCAACATTTAGTTGAGTCACTGCAACCTTGCGTCATTTACATTGAGATGACAACCAAAATTCCACCACAATTTTTTCGCATTGTCCCTTAAAAGTTACATCATTAAAAGCTTTCAACAAAACAAATATACAGCTTTTATTTAATAATCTCACAAAAGTTGACAACCTTATTTCAGTGAGGTAATGCAATTTTGCAACATTTGAAACCAAAACAAATTCAACCGCTCATCGGTCTGATGATCACCTTTTGGTGACTAGCCAAAGCCACAAATTTCATGTTCAAATTGGTTTCCTCAAACTAAACTCTTAATAATAAGTAATAGAATTTCCTCAAAGCAACGAATCACCTTTTCGCCAAGTCCATGCCACCAAATTGAATGCGCTACAATAGCAAGCAACGACCCAAACGATCAACGAACGAAGGTCGGTCATTACACTTTCTGCTCTCGATGATTCTTTTTGAATGTGTGTGTGTGTGTGTGTACGTGAATACATCCGCATATGTGTTGTGCAAGTGTGTGTGTGTGGTGCGGCTTGTGACGTCACTGTGCACCAACTACAGCCGCTCAGTTCTTCGTAAATGTTTTTTGCCGGGTTTCTCACTTTCTACTTCTACTTAACTGCTGTGGCTTTTAGATAAACTTGAGTGTTTTCTTTGAAGCCAATTTAAAGGAGACAATTCTCAGTGGCCAGAAAGACCAGCGAGAGCATGAGCGAAAGAGAGAAAGTTTCTTTGAATACACGTTCAACAGTTCTTCTTTCATATTTTTACCGGCTGTCACAGCTGCAACGTTGAATTCGTCGATCTTTTGTAAACGTTCAGACACATTCATAGTATTTGCTTCATTGTTTTCATGGCGTTTCAATGTTCCGATATGTGCTCTTTCATGCTGCTGCGCTCTTATTGTTGTTGTTTTTGTTGTTTGCTTATTGTGCGCGCGTGTTTTCTTTTCGAGTACCTTCACCCCTGACTAATGAAATGCGTGGCGCTTTGTTATTATTTTGTTGGCCTGCATTGAACACCGGCCAGCCGCTTCAATCAGAAAATAACTGCAAGTTGTTTTTAAATGAATTTCTTTTAAAATATAAATTTTCTTTGATAATAATTTCTCCATTTCCCTTTTCCCACCTGCAGTTTGCCGCACTAGTTAGATCTGCACTTCAATGTTTGCGCTTTGGCTTTCTACAAATACAATGTGACCACTAAATTGTTATTGTTTTTTTTACTTGCTCACTTCTGGACGCCTTCCTTCGCACTCTCTCTCTCCCTCTCTCTCTCTCTGTCTGTCTGTCTCTGTTGAATCGCACCACCCGCCGCCCACCGGCTGCGCCGTAATCCCTACGCGCTCTCATTCCACGTTCGTTCATTTCTTCGGCTTTTTCACATTTCGCATTCGCATTCGCCGAATTCCGATTGCCGCGCACATCGTGCACAGATCAACGAACTGCATTCGCTCAGCGTTGTTGTACTCGTATAAGGTGCAAAAGTGTTGTGTATTATTATTCTTTCCCGCATATTCTTTCGTATTGCGGTTGTTATTGTTATTATTTGTGCTTTGAAGTGCTTACTCGGTGCTTTCTGCCGCAACTACTCGTATCGCGTTCGTTGCCGCTGTTCGTGCTGTACATACAACACAATTTTGTTAGTGTCTTTAACGGCGCGCACAGTGTTTGCTAAATTGCGTTTGGTGTTTGAAAATGTTGCCAGAATTTTTGCCATAGTTATTTTACCATTACGACGCGATCGGTTTCGCCGCACTGCAACCATCCATCGATCGTCTGCCATTTGTACACTTTTGCCGGCGGCCCCCACTATGCAAAATTACCGAATGCAAGGCAACAAAAATACCCAAAGTTCGTAAAAGCTTTTTCGGCTGTGCTTTGGGCCGTTCGTGTGCGCGATCGGGTGTGTGTGTGTGTTTTGGCCGTACAGTGACACGCAGTGCTGCCAGATTTCGTGGGTGACGATTGTGATGATTGTGAATTTCTGCAAGTTTCGAAATCGTTGCTGCAGATCGTCAGTAATCTGTCAAGTGCTTGAAATATTAGTTTGTCATATACACATTAAATAATAATTATTATAATTATAATTCATATTTAAACAAAAAAGTGCTTATGAGGTTCCTAATGGTCATAAGTAGTGGTACGTCTAGACTGGAGACAAGCCTTCCTATGTATGTTGTGCTTCTACGTTTCTAAATACAAGTAACTAATCTGCATATCGGTGCAAATTAGAGCAGATTTCAAGTTGGCTAAGCCGATAAGCCGATAAGCCAAACGGGCCATAGAGGCTTATGTGTGCCCCCCTCCCCTCCCACTTAACCTACCTAACTTGAGGAAGTAGAGATAAGGAAATAATATCTCAAAGGTAAAGTACACACAACACGCGCACCGAATTTACCAAAAATAAATACATTCAAGCAAACGTTACTAAACATTTTGCCTCGAAAGGTTTTTTGCGTATGACGTTGTAAATTTGTTTGTTTATATCCTTTCATTATCCACAGAAGATTCATTTCAATCCAATCACCATCGTGCTGAAGTGTCCGTCACTGGAATTTATTTTTGTCTTATGAGTTTAAATTAACCCCCAAACTTTTAATTTTTCTCGAAAAATAGATATTTAGTTTGCTTCTAAGTACAGTCGTGTCTGGGTATAGTGAACACCGAATATAGTGAACACCCAAATTTTGATATGGAGCCTCTAAATATTGAAACAATTTTTTTTCAAAAAACAAAAAGTGTTTTTTAAGCAAATAAAACGAGTTTCTGAACAAAAATGTTAACCTTGATATATGTGGATGGTCCGATAAGTACTTAGCATACAAAAGAAAAACGAAAATTTTGGAAAAGTGGCGATTTATTTCTCAACGTAGTCTCCTTTCAACTCGATATACCCAGCGATGCTCCAACTTCTTTAACCCGTCTGAAAAATACGTTTTCTGGAGGCCTCCGTGGCGGCGATAACCTCCTCATTCGACTCAAATTTCTGCCCGGCGAGTGACTTTTCAAGTTTGGAAACAAAAAGAAGTCACACGGAGCCAAATCTGGAGAATACGGTGGCAATGCGACCAATTTGGCGAATCACCGACCGATATTGCTCTTTTTTATTTTTCCATTTTTCTAAAATCCGCGGACACGTTCGTTTCCACACGCGGTCAAAACAAAACTACGAATCCAATATGGCTGAAATTTTGACAGTAGCCGTCTACGAGGATGTACTACACGATAGTAAATTTCTCTTACGATAGTGGCACCATCGGGCGGTGGGGCTAAGTACTTATCGGACTGCCCACGTAGTGAACAACCTTGATGCTGTGAACAGGCCTTGCAATAATTAGTTCACTATATCAGACACGACTGTAATTCGATATAATTCACTTGTGACAGCACTTTTTCTGATGTGTGTGTTTTGGAACTCGCTGGAACGCGATGGAAGAACTCAAGGCTATATTGAGTTCTTCCAGCGAGGTAATCCCTTCAATCTCGGCAAATCTTCGTCCTTTCAAGGGTCTTTTCAGTTTTTCAGTTTTGGGATCAGTCGCAAGCAGCCAAGTCCGGTAAATACGGTGGCTGAGACAATATTACTTAAGGTTATCTCCTCAATCTCGGCAAAACTCCGTCTTTTCATTGGCCTTTTCAGTTTTGGGATCAGTCGCAGTCAGCCAAATTCGGTGAATACCGTCGCTAAAACATAAATACGGTGTTGTTGTAGCCACACGATATTTGCTGTCACACTATGTATTCAACTGTCTTGTCGTCCTCTAAGTATAGTCTACAGGTTTCTTACTTAGCAAAGTCAGGCCTTGTCAAAGAGAGACAAAGAGTCTTCTTTGCATCATTGCTTGAACGTTTGCTTTGAAGCCGACCGCTATTGGCTACAGTTACTGATCTCAATTCACTTTTTGTGAAGTGTGAAGATTATCCTATAATTTACCGAACCTTTGACAATCGCATTATGTAATTCCATGTCAGGTTCGGACACACAGAAGTCCTTATCTGAAACTAGCTAAAAACAATTCGATAACGCGACTATTTCTATATTGTGTCGAGTAATTTGAGGATCATGAACTCATGGTGTTTCTCATGAAACGTTTCTTCAGTAATACTTATCATCAAATTTTCTTACTTTTTTACCTAACTGGCCATAGCCACTCATATTGCCTTTTCCAGTTGAGCACATCAATCCACCATCCACCGGAGTCACGGTCTCCCTTTTTGTTGTCCAACCTCCAACTACCAACAGCTATTTCGTCGGAACTTCATCGTTATTATTAAAGTTTGAATTATATCAATCGATGACTCTTCCACTTTCAGGTTTTTTTAAGTTTCTAAAGAAGATTTGTCTGCCTTCTTCCTCATGTAGCGTCCAAAACCCCTTCTTAATGCTACGCTGAAGACTACTGACTACTGAGACATAGTTTCTTCCGAGAGCTTAAACTTCCTCGGCATTGCAACAAATGAATTTACTGACTCAATGACTTTGATCAAAGCGATATCTACGATTACAAAATGCTTTCTGGAAATATGGAGCATGTGCTGCAAATCGTTTCCGCATGAAAATTGGGCCAAAAATCTAATAAAATGTGTTAAATTTTGTTTAGACTTCATTTCAATTCTTATCTTTGGCCTTTTTATCTTCTGATCTTTGTTCAGTCATATTGTTGTTTTTTTTTTTAGTTCAAAGTGCAGCTCTTTCCCTCGTTGTAAATCACTTAAATCAGCCATTCATACAGCCATGCCCACTTTGCTATTACTGCTTCTCCAACAATTATTGCAACTCTTGAGTAACGATGCTACTATCGATTAAGAATTCACACTACCCGCCCAACTAAAATCTTCAAAATCTAAATAGCAACACTGTCAAACGTTCACGGGCTGTCCACAACATATGGAAGAGGGGGAGGGAGGTGGTTGGCAAAAAGATAAGAATTTATTGAATTTCGTGTACGTCGCATTTTTACGATCGTTCCTTCCATTTGTTGTTGTTGTAATTGAATTTCTCTACAACTCGCGCTCTCTGTGCATTGTTGTATTTGTTTTATTTGCATTCACACACCACCGCTGTCGCAGTATTTCGACGATATCGGCAGTTGTTGTTTTTGTTTCTGCATCATTTTCGGCATTGGCGCTCGATTGGCTTTTGTTATTGTTTTTGTGCTCGAATACAGCCAACGCAACGTTTATTTTCCAGCACCTTTTCCACTCCACTTTACAGGTCGATATTCGTTGAAAGTTGCTGCCAAGTTCAGTGAAAGTGAAATTTTCAAAAACAAAATCAAAAAATTGCAAAGTCAAACGTCATTAGAAGTTCTTCAGAAAAGTGCATCGCTATTGAAGTTAAGAAATCGTTTTCTATTGCACGCGATCGGGTTGAGTGAACTTGCGGTGTGTATTTTCGACAAGTGATGCACGCCGGCAGTGACAGCGAAACGTGAGTTGCCTCAATCCCCCGTCGCGACTGTGCGAGTTTGCGGGTTCGTTGTTGACATTCGAAAGCACATGTTGCGCGTTTGACGAGATCTGGCGGATTTCAAGAATGAACTGGCTTAACAAAACGATTAGTATTGGAAGTCTGGAAAGCAATCAAGTTGAGCTGCTTGCTTAGAACAATTTGTTGTAATTTTGTTAAATTATTTTAAAATTAAACTCTGTTGAAGAGTGTCAGAACTGCACATATTCAACTTTTTTGTAAGCCGAAATTTGTTAATTGGCGTGTGGGGAATTTTTAAATTTCATTATTAAGCCAAGGTTTTTGAACGCCAATATTTGAGTAGTGTTTGCTAAATTCTAAATAATTAATTAAAATAAATAGTTAAAAAATTATTTAAAAATAAGTAGAGCCAAAACATCTAATCTAACATTTCCGTTTAAATTTGATAAACAAAATTGAGCACTTTTCCAAGTATAACTTTTCTATTGCAATATAAACTCAAACTTTTAACAAAACCTGTTTTTTTTTATTTTTTTTATTCAAAATAAAAACGAATCTAACCTAATTTTATTGTATTTCTATTTACAGTACCGTGATATTTGTGACAAAGGCCAAAGTCGTGATATTTCCTCCTCAACATCAACAACATCCTCTTCCTCCGTTGCGAATGCGTCGTTGTCTAACAATACCAGCAGCAACATAATAGCGGCTTCAAATTCCAACAGCAACAACAACAACAATACAACCTCAACACGTTGCACCCGCTGCGCCACCGACAACTGTTCCATACATCCGGTGCAGCAGGGCGACGTCTCGTCTACGGAACCGCCACTGCCCGAGCCGTCACTGCTGAACGGCCAGGTGCCCGAAATATCGGCATACTTTGAGGCGCTCGAGCACTACATCTCGTCGGTGGGCTGGGTGCTGCTGCAGGTTAACGCCGACGGCATTATCGAGTCGTGCACGCAGAACATACGCGAACTGATCGGCTATGAGAAGCAGGAGCTGTATCGCCGACCGCTCAAACTGTACCTGTACTCGGGCGATCATGCGAAGCTCGATCCGATCATAAACAATATGTCGTATAGCGGAGGAGGCGGCGGAGGCGTTGGGGCAGGTGCGACCGGCATTCATATTGGGCCGAGTGGAAACACGTCGCAGGGCGGCAGCTGGACGGAGCAGGATGACGGCACCAACTCGCAGCACTCCACGTCCGCGTCAAGTGGCGGTGCGGGTGGCAGTGGCTCGAAGACGAAGCGCAGCATTTCGACGAAAGTTCGAATGCTAGTCAAGGACACGCGTTCCGCAACGCAAACATCGGCCGGCTCGACCGGCAACGATGCTATGGACCAAAAACCGCTGCGGCCACACGCGCAGCAGGACAAATACGAGGAGGTCGTTTTGATAGCGGCCCCAGTGAAGGGTAAGCATTGTCATTGGTTGTGGTGCTTTTCCGCTGAGTTTTATCAAATTCTTTGTCTCTCTGATCTGTTTGCAGATGATGGCGATTCGGCGTCTTCGGTGCTGTGTCTGATTACCCGACCCGAGGACGAGTCGCCGCTTGAGCTCAACATACAACAGCACGTGCAGCAGCAGCCCATCGAGCAGTTGACCTTCAAAATCGACTTACACGGCAAGATACTCAATCTGGATACGACTGCGTTGCGCGAGCCCTTTCGCCAGCACCTGCACGGCTGGCTGGGCCGGCTGCTGCAGGATCTCTGCCATCCGCAGGACCTCAATGCGCTCAAGACGCACATGCGCGAGGTGCAGGACTCGGCGGACGCAGTGAACGTGCCTAATACGCCCGCGCAACTGACCGGCGCCGGTCCCGGCGGCACCAACGCGCTTATCAATCCACCCATCTCGAATGTGGTGTCACGTCCGTTTCGCCTGCGTCTGGGCACGCCCGACGTGTACGTGCACGTGAAGGCCAATTCGCGACTCTTTCTCAATCAGACGCAGGGCGAGAGCGATTTCATCATGTCCGTGCAAACCGTACTGAACAATGAGGGTGAAATTGGCAGCGGCGGCAGCAGTGCCGGCAACATGGGCATGGTTGGCATGCTGCCAATGGGCGGCGGGGGAAGTATGTCGGGCATGTCGCCTGGCTCGTCGCTTGTGTCGCCGCTTTCGTTGCCGCTCGATTCGATTGTCAACAATAACTCATCCTGCTCATCCTCCTCCGCTTCGGCGCTGGTGGGCGTTGGTGGCGCCCACTTGCTGGGCGGCCTGATGGGCGGCGGTGGCATGCCGCCGCACAACACTCAAACCACCAATGTCGGCGGTCCGCTTATGACGTCCGCTGTCATTAACGGCACCGGCGGCAATGTGCAGCGCAACAACAACAGTGTCACCGCCACCTCAGCAGCAGCTTCAAACAATTCCACGCTGGTGAACTCGTTTACGGCATCGCCCGCCGGGCCGGAGGCGCCCTCCTTCTACAGCGCCGACCCATTCGACTTTGACTTGACACATTCCAATTTCGAAATAGACGCCACCGGCTGGACGGACTCGCGACCCAATTCGCGCGCCTCCGTCACCACGCCAGTGAGCACGCCACGCCCACCATCGGCCGGACACGGCTTCAGTCCGGCCGTGTGCGCCTCGCCGTCGACCCCATATCAGCTGTCGTCGCACTCGGCCGCCAGTTTGCCGTCGCCACAGTCGAACGCCAGCCAGCCATCGTCGGCTGGACCGGGCGGCGGGCCGTACGGTTTCGGGTTTCCCTCGTTCGATGCGAGCGACAAGACGTCCGATAAGGAGCACCTCAACACCAGCGGCAACAGCAACGCGAGCAGCGGCAGCGCCAACAACAATCCGGCGCAAATGGGCGGCACAATGGGTAATCTGCCCAACGGTGGACCATCGCTGCTGACCACCGTCGGCGGCGGCATGGGCCAGCAGTCGCAGCACACGCCACCACAACCACAGCCCGAGTCGGAGCGTCTGCGTCATCTGCTCACAAACAAATCCCACTCGCATTCCTCATCCATGCATTCGGTCGATGGCGACGACAAGGATCACCACAATATGCGCCACAAGGTAACCAACTGCTGTTCGGTGCCACGCCTCTGCTTTAGTGTGTGTGTGTGTGTTAGCGTGTTTTTCGTGTGTTTTAGTATTGTTTGGGCTGTGCAGTTGGCACGTGTCTCTGTCTCTGTGTATATTCATGTGCTCTCTTTAATCTCTCAAAGTTTTACAATCAGGGCCTACTCAATGCGGAAGATGATAAGGATGGTGGTGGTCCCGGCGGTAGTGGTAGGGGCCCAGGCGTTTCTGGCATGTTCAAAATGGGTGCTGCCGGCGCACAGGGGGCGCGTTTGTTTGGTGGCGGCGCGATGCCCAAATCGACAAACTCCAGCAATCAAATGCTGCTGTCGGTAAGTAGTTGACCCCACCACCCACTTCTTCCCACGTATTCACTAATACACAAGTCACGCAATCAATCATGCTTGATATCGATCGGAGAATGTTGTAAACAAGGCAAATCGGATTTATTTTTGGGCGAATGTTGATTACGTTCATTTGCCGTTGATAACATTTCTCCAGTCCAGCATTTAAAAATTGCATAATGCCCACATTTTCATTGAAGTATGCCAAATTTTGTTAGAAGATGGCTCGACAACAGTCGTCTTTTGGAACGCATATTTGTTTTGAACTAAAAGTAACAATACAGAAAGTATTTTCCTGACTTTTATTTAAGTTCTGAGACAAATTTCGCGTCCGAATATCCGCATCCAATAGTTAAGCTTCGTCTTTTAGTGCGCAGATTTATTCTCATCTAATACATATCAATGCAGCCAGTACCTATGCTCACTTTTATGTCATCTCTGAGCAACATTTTGTTCATGCACCTGTTAGCTGTTACTCAAACTCATGAAAACTAATTCGGCCTTTTAATTTGTTACTGAAATCTCTTTTTAAGTATTCTAATAATATTCCAAGAACTTTTATTTACATAAATAATTGTAAATAATTAACTGCACGTTTTTGGTTTTTCTCTGTTTTGTCTCTCTTTCACTTTGGCCACTACGTTTCTTATGTTTATCTTCCTTGTCCTTTCAGCTCTTGAACGAAAAATCCGAGGACGACGATGTTAAGGGCACTTCGACCGGCCGCCAGAGCGAACTGATGCGCCAGCTGCAAAAGGACGACGGCCACTATGGTCACGGGCACGGCCACGGACACGGTCACGGGCCGCACCACTCCAAAGATCTGACACATGAGGATCTGCTGAAGATTCTCAAGATTCAGAGTGATCCGGCCACGCGCAAACGTTCGCTCAACGAACCCGATGACGGCATTTCGGCGAAGCGCGAAAACGATCGCCCGTCCAAGTTGCGCGAAAACAACAAAATGCTGGCTTCGCTGTTGGAGAATCCGCCAAAGAACCCCATAGTCACTGTGCCACCTCAGGTGAAGACCATTCCCGACATAGCGCCAACAGCGAATCGGGTGAGTTCGACGCTGGGCGGCCTGGGCGGCGGCACGACGACCAGCAGTCTCGGCATGTCGACGAAAAGCGCTACGACAGCAGGGGGGAGCGCCAGCAGCACCACCGGTGGCGGTCGCGGTCTACGCAAGCAGCCTTCCGACGTCTACCTCACAATGCAGCAGACGCAGCACACGCTGGGCGGCGGTGTCGGCACCGTGTTGGGTCTGCAACGTGTTCAGCAGCTGCAGCAGCAGCAACAACAGCAGCAGCAACAGCAGCAGCAGCAACAACAGCAGCAGCAGCAGCAACAGCAGCAGCAGCAGCAACAACAACAGCCGCCCCAGATGAGCTACGCAGCGACTGACGCACACACCTTTGCCACACCTCCACACAATACAACAGCTACCTCAGGCAACGGCGGCGCGACATCGACAGTCACGTCGCTGGCCGGCGCACAGCTGCCCTCGCTGGGCATCGACGGCGACTCGGAGCTGTCGAAGATACTCGACAGCGTCATGGACTACGTATCGGACGATCAGCCCTTTGCGCCGCAAACACCCACTGCCATGGCCATCAACGAGATACAAAAGTCGCTGATCATGGAGACGTCGCAGCTGCAGGAGCAGCATCACCACCAGTCACAGCCACAGCCGCCCGCCTATCCGGGCAACATGCTCGGCGCACTGACGCATCAGCAGCAACAGCAGCAGCAGCAACACCAGTTCCAGCAGCAGCAAATGCTGCAGCAGATGTTGCGCAGCGGCCAGGCGGGCGGACAGCAGCAGGTGCCCGTGCAGCAAATGCTGGAGGCTATGCGCGCGAATGCGAATCAGGGCTTTCAGCGACCGCCGCCCATGTACACGGCAGCGCGCGGCCGCGGTCCCATGAATGCGGTAACCACGCCGGGCGGCAACGTCATGCCGGCGCAACAGCAGTATCGGCTGCGACAGCAACAGCAGCAGCAGAAGGAACGACTGCTGCAGCAGCAACAGAAGCAGCAGCTGCTGGTGCCCGAAAGTGCGACGGCACGCAACGATCAGTTGTGTAAGTGCAAAAACGACTCGCTTGTTGTCGTGCGAAATTCTCCTCATGCAGCGCTCGCTGTGTTTACAGGTCTCAATCCGGGCCTCAATAACATTGGCACACTGCTCAACACAACAGTGGCACCGAACGTCTCCCTGTCGCGCACCAATCTGCCGCCCGATTCGCAGCTGAGTCCGAATTTCGCGCAGAGTATGATACAACAACAGCAGCAGCTGAGCCCAAGCCAACGCAACGCACCCTTCAGTCCGCAATCCAATCCAGGTGGGTGTGTCTGTTGAGCAGATGTTTGTAATTATTGATTGAATTTGTTGCCAATATTGTTCTCCCAGCTTACGCGCCACAATTCCCACAAACAGCGCAACGTCTCTCGCCGCAGCAACAGCAGCAACTGTCGCAACAGCAGCAGCAACAGGTGAACGCAGCGCAACAGCAGCAGCAGCAACAGCTGGCCGCCTTTCAAGCAGCACAGGCCGCTGGCGGCGCTGTAGCAGCGCAGCTATCGCCGCGTCAGCCGCCCTTTGGTGGCGGCGGCGGCACGGGCGTGCAATCGCCGGGCGGCATGCCCAACATTTCGGCACAACAGTGGGCAGCGGCTGGCGGCGGCGCAGGTGGTGCGCAATCGAATGCGCCCACACAGCGCGGCCATTCGCTGCAGCAGCACAATCCCATGCTGAGCGCGCAATTGCAGGTACGTAATCACGTCGCTTACGCAAATTAATGCATTTTGCTAATTAATTACTCTCTGCTACGCGTAGGGCGTCAGTCCATACACGGCACGCCAGTATCAAAATCAGCGACGTGGCCTCAATTCGCCCAGTGGCGGTGTGCCGGGCGGCGCGGCAGGCGGCACTGTGGGACTGCAGCGGCAAAGCTCTTTTCAAGGCGGCGACAGTGGCGGCTTCAGCGGACCACCTACGTCGCCCTCACCGCAGTCGCCGTACGGCGGGCCGGGTGCCAATGTTTTCCAGCAACAGCAGCAGATGCAGCGCATGCAGCGCCAGAGCAGTGTGCCGCAGGCGACACAACACTTACCCGGTGGGTAGTTCAACAAATGTGCTGCATTTTTAACACAAAATGCTGACGTTATTTGTAGCCAGACGGTTTTGTTTAGGATCGCGCACCGATCTTATAGATCAGCTAGCTTTACAAAGTATCATTACATCTACTAAAACGTTTGTTTTTTATTAGTGGATTCTCTGCGCATTGAGCGCTCATTCTAGGCTTATTAAAGCACCAACTCCAGGCATTTACTAAATGCTCTCCCATTTCTTAATGCATTCCAATGGCGAAAATGATGCTGCAACAGTTTATGACAGCTTTTCCATTTACAACGAAACCATACTCAAGTTGGTTGCATTAGTTCAAAACTACACATAATTCCTATAGCAACTGAATGCCCTCATCACACCTGCCAGCTGTATCATTTTAACATACAAACGCGTCTACATGCATTTAACTTTTAAGCTTGTTTAACAAAACAAAACTGTCCACAAATATTTTGAAATTCGACTCATGCGTCTCTTTCGTTACTTTGTCCCCTTCAAATAATAAAAAAAACAACAATAAATCGACAAACAAATAACTGTTAACAAAATAAACAGGCTCACCACGCCCATTCGGTAACACATCCACCACCAATCACGATAACAGCGGCGGCGTTGCCGGCAGCGGCAATGGCGCTGCCACCAGCATTGGCATGAATGGCGGGGGCGGCGGCTTTGGCAGCATGATGTACAATAATATGCAACATGCTGCAGCACAGGGACCACCACCACAGCCGCCAAATGATTTCTATGGTCGCACGCAGGCCGGTAAGCGGAAATACATACCCACATAGACTACATAACTGCATATACTAGTGTGCCTCTATGTACTCCCCCACACCAAACCTGCCCCAAGGCTCATATCAAAACGACTCATTGCACACTTACATACAAAACATTATGCCGTGTACATAACAATAACATGAAGACACAAACATACATCATGGTTCTGTGCTAAAGTTGCAATTAATATAAATGTAACATAAATGTTTGGTTTAGAGACGCAACGCATACATTCCATTTACTTGTCGTATCATAAATGTCGCGTATATAAAAAACACAATGCTACATTTTGTACACATCCACCTGAGGAATCACTCAGTCTTGTTTACAGTCCATGTCTGTTATATTTGTACCCTTAGACGATTTGTGGTCTTCAGCTGTAAATAACTCGTAAGATAAATGTGCTAAACTGTTTTCCCCCTAAGGCAAGAAACCCACTCATCAATGTGCATACTGATTGTTATATTATATAGAAAAATTAGTACTCTCTAAGCAATTTTATTTGGTAGTAACTGAACTGGATGGCAAATAGCTAATTCCAAAATATTTGCTAGAAATTCTTCTTCATGAAATGTAGGGTTTATGAAATTTGTAAAATATTTTGTTAATTGATTGACTGAGATTGTAAAGTATCTCTAAGCTCAAATGTACATTTTCATGGTGTAGTTTCAGAATACAATGTGAACAGTATTTTCAAAAATTTATAGAACTAATCTGAGATATCCATTCGATTATTTGTCATCTCTCATGGTGTCGCTCTTGTAATATTTTACCATTTTTCTAGCTAGTAGTCTTAGCTGTAGCCACGTTCACTCAACTGCAGAATACTGTTTTCAGATACGTTTATAGAAAAGTGGAATTGGCTGTATCTATGCTAACTTTTCTTCTTACAATTTTGTTTTTTGTTTTTACTTTTTCTTATTTACTGTTTTTGTGTTGTACTTTTTTTTCATGTTGTGCCCGAAAATATCAAACACTAAATCAACAACACTCGCACATTCCATACAGACACTTGTCACCTCACAAACACACTTTTAACTCCTTTTTCCCAACAACTTAGCTTGCTCTGCCGTTCTTTAGTTTCATTATGGGCTTAAATCTTTGTTGCAGCTTAATTTATAACTATTCATTATATTCACTTAAAGTTTTTACCTTCTCTGCTTTTTATTGTTGTGTTTGTGTATTTCCGTTTGTGTATTTTCCGTGTTTAAATGTTACAACAACAAATTTATAACAGCCCCTCAAGAATGCGGCTCAACCTTCACTATCATTCTATTTTCTGTTGTACTTTAAATCTCATTTGCTCTCTCTTCATACGCCATGCACTTCCACTGTAAATATGAACTATATCTCTCTATATATATATTAAGCGCCAAATCAGGAACAACGCCTTGTGTATCTAATGCAAAACGCCCCTCACTCTCCCTCCGCTCCACTGACCCTCGTCTTGAATTGATTTGCTTAAGCCACTTGCACCTTTAACTTAAACTTGATTGTCTATTTTTCTCTTCTCTGGCCATGATTGCATATTCATTGCAGCTGGCAACGCAGCCAACTCCTCGGAATTCGTAAAGCAGGAATTGCGCGCAGTCGTTAGCGGACGTGCACAGCAACAGACTGCCGCAGCGGCAGCAGCGGCGGCGGCTAGTGGTGCTGGTAGCGCTGGCAGTGGTGGCAACGGTGTGCCGGGTGGCGGCGGCGCTGGCGGCGGTCTACGTGTCACTGCCACGCCACAAAGTCCGCTAGGCGGCGGCCAACAGGGACCAATGTCGGTGGGCGCTGGCGGCAATGGCATGGCGCCGCAACAGCAGGCAACGCAAGGCGGCGGTAATGGTGGCGGCAATGCGTCGCTGCTCAATACACCACCCGATCCAACAATGAATTTCAGCTTCGATCCACGTAAGTGCGATTTAAAAACCATTTAACTACATTTTTAAGCCATGCCAAGCAGTGTTAAGGGGCTGTTTGTAGTGCAGCTACTTCTAGACTGGGATGCTAGTTCCTGTTGTTAATTTACTTGTTTACCATTTATTTTGCAGATTTCTTCAGCAGCAGCAGTACAAGGTGACCTTAAAAAGCCTAAAATGCGACACACTCATCAACAGTAGCGACCACAACCACAAAACCAGCCGCAATTAACAACTGTACCAACAACAATGGACATAAATTACGTCGCCGAGACGTAACTGAGATGTGCAGTTAACGGTTTAACGCGAGCTAACAGCAGCCATCAACACAACAGCAACAACAATTTAAATACTTTATTTTAAGAAAATAAAACGATTAAAAGGCGAACACTTTTAGCAAATTAAGGGACAAAAGAAATATGAAACAATTATGATAATAACAAAACAAGCAAACAAAACAAAAGGAAATTCATGTACCGGGGTGCAATAGAACCTTAGCATTTATTTACTTAAACAAAAAAAAAATAGTATATTTAGAGGCAGACGATGAAAAACCGCATTCACAAATGCAAAATAGCAATGACTTTCGTTTTCATTTGAAAATAGCAAAAGTAAACAAAAAAAAGTAAAATTAAACTCAACACTACATAAATATTACATTAGTAATACACACATACACATACATAGATTGAGTTCCAATACCGTAAACCATGCGCGAATTACAAAAGTAGCACAATTTTTGTTTGTTTGGACCACATTTGAACCACAATCAATATGAAATGAAATAACCGTAGAATGGCAAACGGATGTTAACGTTAAACTGGGCGATTGGATTGTTGAGATTGGCATAGCTGCAGCTAAAGAGCAGAAGATGCATTCGAATGCGCTGAAGAGGAGCGAGGAGGGCGAGATGAGCACATGCTGTGAGTGTCTGTTGTATGGGCCGCACGCTACTGCGCCACATACACGCACAAATACATAATTACGATTATGTGTATGTATATGGAAAAACACTAAAACTACCGAATGGCAGAGCGAAGTTCGTTGGCAATGCGACATTAAATATTTAACTAAACAATTTCTAACTCGATGATTTGTTTTTTCTTTTTCAAATATTCTTTCAAATATACAAATTGCATATTAAAGCGATGCTAGTTTTTAAGAGCAAGAAATTCTTAAGACATACACTAACAATATTTGTAACTAATATCTGATTTGGGCAGAATTTGCTACTAATTGAATTTCTGTTAGAAAAAAACCTTTTTTTTAGTAAGCTACAACCACCAGCAATGTCCTCAACCACAAAGATTAACGAGGCATAAAGTGTTAAGCTGAGAAAAATTGCAAAAAAGCTGTTGAAGCTAATTTTTATCATTGAGAACTTGTGCGAAAATTGCTTACGAAAAGCATAACAAAAAGAAAACTGAAGTGTTACATATTTATTATTAGAGAAAATGGAAATATTATGTATTGATTAAAAGAAAATTTAAGAGCAAAACCGCAACAACAACAACAACATTTAGGTATTTAACACAACGCTCTATGCCAAAGTGGCACGTCAGCAACCACCAGTTGGAGCTAAGCTGCAGCGTTATTATGTTAAACGGCTTTTTACAAACACACACTCACACAAAACATAAATTCATACACAAACACACATCTACATAGACACACACACACATGTATACACATTGCAAATAACACTTTTTTACATAATAAATAATTTTAAAATATTATTTAACTTTGCGTACATTAAAAAAGGGTACTTTAAAAATTAAAGTGAATGGCACAGCCTAAGGAAAAAATCAATTCAAAACGTTATTGTAAATTTTACACAAACATAAACACACAAATTAAATACCTACAAAAAAAGCAAAAATCCATTAGCAGCCAATGGATGAGAAAGAAAGCTTGAATAATTTTGATCATTTTTTTTCTACTAAAAAACTATTAACATTAATTGCAATTAAAAACGATTAACAGACTAAACCAAAATGTTCAAGTGACATAAAGAGAGCAGTGCAGTGAATGTAAAAAGCCAAAAGGTAGAAGGCAGAATGCAGAACACAAATGCATACAGGACTCCGATGCGTAAGGCCACAAATGCATAGAGACCACAAATGCATAAGAAAGCAACTGGAAATGCTCTAAAAGCTGCAAAGCGTGCAAAAAATTTAGCGCTAAAGTGTGCCAAGTAGTAAAGAAGAAAACGTCAAAAAGTGGCAAACAAGTTGCAGCGAAGCTGACTCAGCACAAGCGCTCACTGCCGACCGACTGGTGACTTATAAAAGTTGTTTGCCTAATGTAAAAAGTGCGCACACAAAAACAGTATGAAAATTGGAAGAAATGACCAGAATGTGCGGAAATACGCAGTACATTTTTTCAGTGTGATAATTTGTTTAATGCAAATCTAAAACAATACAAAAAAAATTAACCATATAATTTGAAGTAGATAAAAAAATACATATACAAAATTATTATTTGACGTTAACATAAATTGCTAAGCGTTTACAGCTGCTAAAGTAACAAATTCAATGAAATATGAAATATGAAAAAATTTGAATGATTGAAAATTCCATTAAATGAAGTTAGTGATTGCGTCTGCCAAAAATGTTAGTGCTCTAATGTTTAAATTTTTCAAGTCAATTACCATAAATAAGAAACAAGCATAGAATCGAAGTGCTGGAATGGCTGAAGCCACTGCAAAGGAGATACACTTGTCATTCTTAGCATTACAGACAATTATGTTGTATTGTAAAGTAATCAATTAGTAATATATTTGCTTGGCAAAAGCTCTGGTTATAACTTTTGTTGTGTGCTTTTGTAATGCTAAACTATTATGTGGCCAAAAGCAATAATCGCTTAAGTTCATAAGTTCATTACTTTGATCAGATCTGGCTCAGAATTCATCTGCCAGCCTTACTTCAATCAGTGATGTTGTTACCACTAATTTAACTTAAAATGTTTATGTTTGTATTATTTGCTTTTTTTACTACTTACCGCTTTTTGTACTCACCTGTTATGCACTCTATACAAGACCTTCTTAATGAGATGATTGTTTCTGGAAACAGCAAAAGAAATCATGGTGAAAAAGATTGTGGATCGTGTGGTATAATTGCCAGAGGTCAAATGATGTGTCGAAGATAGCTAGAACTGCCTTATGTAAGTATAAAAAGTGAGTATACAAGTGAGTGGATGACGTATGAGTACAAAAGGCAGTAAGTAGTAAACAATGTGAGAAATACAAACAACAATTTTAAGTTTAATTAGGTGATGAGTTAACTTAAGCAAGTATCGTTATTGACCACAGAACTAAAGCTGTTCAACTGTTATGCTCAGACCAAGAAAACGAACAATGAAAACGTACTTTACAGCACTCGAGGGTCATTGCTATGTGCTTTCTTTCAATCGACATTGCATTCAAGCAGACTTCTAATCGTTTTCAAGAGTTCCATTAGTTTGTGAAAGCTTAACTAATGCAGAGTAAAAGTTTGTTTTGAATTATTAAAATCATTTTAAGATCCCTTAGCTCTCAAAAACGACACACTCATGTCTGTACAACTTTCAAGCGTGTCTAATATTTACCATTTCGAATTCTGTCCGAGCATTAAGTTCACCACAGACTTGGGCACGCCAGAGCTTCTTAGACCAGTAAGTGCAGGAGCACTTTCCGGTTGATTGTTTTAAGTTTTGTATCAAAAATGTATCAAATACAGAATGATACTGAATAATACTGATACTGAAAGTCACCAATTGGAGGCTGTTTGTTATAAAAATTATGAATGTCAAAGGTGGTTGAAATCCTCTGAGCGCCCCTGAAGAGCAGGAAAGTATAACCCAACTGAATAGAACCAGTTTTCCCCCTTCAAATTAGAAAAAACAAAAACTAGAATCTATCTGAATGATAAAAATGTTTCCTCTTCAAAGCAGTTACACTTTTAATTGTGATGAAAAGTTTTGCTTTAAGTCAGCAGTTGCGCTTTTCATTGCGTTTTTGTTGAAAGCATTTAAACATTCTAATGATCTCTCTATGATGTCTCTGAGGGTCACAGTAGAGCCCAGAGCAATAAAGTGCCAATGATGCTTTCAACAGGCGCGCACCGAACCTTCAAGTTGACTTTTGGTAACATTTGACAGTAAACGGACCATTCAATTCAAACCTATAATTCTATGCTAAAGAGATAGTTTGGTAAAGTCTTTAGTTTTTATATATTATGTGTTCAACTTTTTTCTCAATGAATCTTCTAAAACTTCAAGCCAGTTCTTATTTCTGGCAGCTTTTACTGTGCTCTCATTATTGGCAGCGCAATGTACTAAACCAGCGATTCTCAAAGTGTGATACGCACATCAGCATTTGAAGGGTTGCACAATGGGCCTAATAGGATCTCCAAGTGGAAGTGCATGCTGCACACTTCCCTTCTATTACCTAACCACCATCATAGGTACACAAGGCCTACAAAGGTGGTTCGAGCTTGATTCACTTCTTGCTTGAATGGTATGCAAAACAGAGTTTGAGAACCGCTGAACAATCAACAAGTTTTTAAAGTAATAACATGTTAAAAATAAACAACTATATTAAAATAACTAACAAAATTTAAAATCATAACAACCAAACACAAAATAAAAATGTTTAGTATAATTAATACAAAATTGTTGCTTAAGTTTGTAAATTGAACACACGAACACATACGTCAAGTTGTATTTTTTATTTTTTTCTAATATCACTTCATTTCAGTGGCGCACGCAACGCCTATTTTGGGTCTTAAAATATCTGTTTTTTTGGAATTTATTTGTGCTGCAAATATGATTTTAAATGGTATTTGGCTCAACTTTTGTGTATGGAACTGTACCTCCAAATGATTTTCTGTGTGCGTCACTGCTTCATTCGCTTTCCCTTCCTCTCTCACAGACATGTGCCGATGTAGCGCGGGATTTTTAGCTGTTTTCAAATTTTTTGGGACCACATCAAACAAAAAAAAACACAATTACAATTTTAAAGGTTAATGTTTATTTTTGCACCTCAAGTTGATGTGTTTTTGTTTTGGCCCATTGCTAATTTGTATATAACTTATGATTACGACGATACTTGATGAAACTTGTATGATTACTTTTATCATTTAGTTGTTAATTATCAAATTGGAAATCTAAATTTAAAGTACCACAACTTCTTTTTTACATTTAACGTTTTCAACGTTTAAGTTTTAGGTCTAAGTTCACCTGTGTTGCTTGCTTAGTTTAATTATTAATCATTTATTTTTATTTCTTTGTTTAAAGCTGCTGTAAAAATATATAAAGAAAAAAAACAAAAAACCCCAAAAAGAAGCAACTACAATTTTAGTTAATTTACATTCATTAAAGTTGAGCATAAGAAGTAAGCAACGTTGAATTGTTGTTGTTATAAGCCGTTACAATATGCTTTATTAATTTTTAAATGTAATAAACAAAACAAAAACAAAGAAACTGCAGTGGCAGCACTTAATCGAAATGCTGCTTTATTTAACTAATTAAAAATAAAATTAATTAAAATAAAAATAAATAAAATAAAAACTAAATCTATGAAATTTAAGCAATTGCAGATATTTGAAAAATTAACTGAAATAAAAGGAAAAAAATGTTGCTGCAAGCGTTGTGGTTATCTAATATTTTGTTTATACATATTTTCTATTGATTTTTTTGTAATTATTAAGTTTTTTTATATATATACTATTACATACATACATATATGTAACTATGATTTTAAATGTTAAATAAAGTTAATAAAAACATAAAGCAACTAATAGTAAATTTTTTTATGAGCTAAGCGCGTTTATGTTTTTAAGTTTTTATGCAAATTGCAATGTTGATGGAAAAATAAATTAAAATAAAATAAAATTATTAAACATACATAAACTATTAGCTGGAAAAAAGCGTAGCAAGTTACATTTATTATTTGTTGTTTATTTGTTTTAATTAACAAATTATCTATTTTGCTAAAACATTTGTGTGTACATACGAATATGTTAAAAAATATATCATATGGAAATTAATTTAATTAAAATAAAACAAATAAAGCATACAACCTCTAAAATTTTTACAATTAATTTTGTGTAATTGATTAATTTTAAGCGCTATTTTGTTAATGCTAATGCAAACAATGCGACAACGCAAAATTACATTCAAATATCAAAAGCGTGATTTATTTCATTTGAATTTTTATTATTATTATTATTTTGTAATTGTAATTTGTTAGTTATTTTTGTGTTAATGCATTCGATTTGTGAGTGTAAAGCGCGCGCCAGGCTACGCTAAAAGTCTTCAACACTTTGCTGTTTTCAATTAGTTTCTATTAGTTTACTGTTTTCTTCTCTTTCCCATGTTAAATGGAAAAACATATTGTAAAAAGTATGCACTGTCTGAACTACTGAAATTCAGTTAAAGAAAACATAAAAGTGAAACAAATTTTGCTAGATT